>OY757309.1:150363948-150623948 GCA_963583905.1 Stenurella melanura
AGTCAGTTTTTAAAAATTTTGATGCCATAAAAGATCAATAAATGTCAAATAAATCAACAATTTCCTGGTTAATAATGCAAAGTACCGTGAAATCGAGCCTGATACGTAATTTTTTTAAAAAATCACAGGAGCGCATTCAGGCAACCTGTTGTAATAATTAAGTAATGGTTTGAATACAATGAAACGTTGGAAAATAATTAAATGCGACATACCATTGAATTTGTATTAGAAAATCCTATAAAGAATATGTTTCAATACAATGAAGCAAACAAATAATAATTCACTTTTAAACTTGTTACTTAGTCAGTTTTTAAAAATTTTGATGCCATAAAAGATCAATAAATGTCAAATAAATCAACAATTTCCTGGTTAATAATGCAAAGTACCGTGAAATCGAGCCTGATACGTAATTTTTTTTAAAAATCACAGGAGCGCATTCAGGCAACCTGTTGTAATAATTAAGTAATGGTTTGAATACAATGAAACGTTGGAAAATAATTAAATGCGACATACCATTGAATTTGTATTAGAAAATGCTTTCCAAAAATGATGTTAAAACTTCAGGTCTGTATTTAAAATATTGAAGTTGATGATAGTCCCGAGGCAACGTAATGTCGCTAAATAAAATGGAGACTATAGACGTGTAGAGCAATGCAAAGTGCTCTAAGAAAGTATTCTTGGATTTTTAATAAGTTCAATAATAACACAGGCACACAAAAAAACATGAAAAATGCAAAAATCTCATTTCTTTAACTGTTTTTGGGGACAGAAAAAAATTGTGACGTGGTGGGGCGAAACTGACACTGGATTCGGATTCAGCAGACCAAAATAGACCGGAAATGTTGGTTTGGTCCGTGGAATCGACAACTTTTTTTTGTGTGCCTGTGTAATTAATAACGGAAAAATTAAAAATCCATAATTTGGGCTTTTCCCAAAATCTCAAAAACCAACAGGAGTATTTCGGATTTCTTTATGCTATATTATTGAGTATCTACTACATTGCTCAATTTTGCCCCCATTTAACCGTATCTCTCTCTCTCTCACACACACACTTTCGGAGATCCCAATGGTGAGCATCCAATTTGAATCACCCTGTAGGTATAAGTGAGAGAATTTTTTCTTTCTAGAAGGCTGAAGTTTAAGGACTGTTACAAACCAAACTCCGCGTCACAATGTTACTTATTAACTTTTTTTTATAATAAAATACGGTATCCTAGGATTTACTGTTAGGATTTAAAAAATCTAAAGCTAAAATATTTGCTTCAATAAAATTTAATAAACCATTGAAAATCAAACAAAATTATGCAAAAACTATGAATATGCAGCGATTTTAATAATTTTGAAAAATTTCAAAGTAAAAAAAAGGGTTAACATTTAAAAAAATATATGTTGTCTTCAGATTTTGAAAACAGAGATACATATTCATGATTTGAGACTAAGAAGGTCTGGTCTACATTGGTACTCTAACTCAAAAGTTATACCTACCGATTATCCCGATTTTCACTCTATTAAGGTTATAAGTCGCGTATAATATTTTCAAAATCGATTCACATCACGTTTAGAACATTTTAACCTCCCCACAAAATTGTGGGAGGTTACTAACATTGGTCCAATCGATAATTGACATAACATCAAATCTTTAGGTTTTGAGGTCCCCGGAGCCCAATAAAGTGGTTTTTGAAAAATGCCTGTGTGTGCGCGCGCGCGCGTGTGTTTATGTGTGTTAGCACGATAGCGGCGCAACTAAACGGATTTGGATGAAACTGCATGAGGGACGAGGATTTCTTTAGTACTCCAGAAGATCTGAAAAGGTTTTGGTTGACGACGGATTACGTTTTGGTCTAATAAGTTGTTTATTTTATACTTAATTACTTACAATTTGTAATCGAACCATTGAAAATCAGTTAAAATTCCGATTTCCACGATATACCACCCTTGCACCCTTTCGATTTAGTTTCCGTAAAAAAAAATTAAAAACAAAGCAAACGTGAAGTATAGGCATGGGCACGGTTAATGCACGGAGTCATTGCGCCGTGAAACTCGTCACATCACATGCATTCCTATTCAACAACTATACAGTATGTCCACAGATGGAGTTGCAAGGAGGAAACATTTTTTTATTTTGCATTTTACAAGAAAAATTTATTCTAGGTAAAAGTTTTTGCAAAACCGAAAACGGCCGATTCAGTTTTAACCGGTTCAAGTTTTCTTTTAGTTTCAGAGAAAAATCGAAAATAGGTAGATTTAGTTGAACAATGCTGCAAAATTTTCTTGTTGAAAGGTTGGACGATTTAGTTTCCATTATGCTCGGATTGTTGTAGAATGGTTAAATCGGCAATTTGGACAGAACTGGATAGGCCAAAATGATCCCGTGTTATGGCCACCAAGGAGCCCTGATTTGACTATGGTTGATTTTTATCTTAGGGACCGTTTGAAACAAATAGTTTATGCAAATAATCTTCCTCCGAACGTAGAGAATTTAAAGGAGATGACTAGACCCCCTGTGGCGTCTCTAACTCTCGAAGAAATTCGAAGAAGTTATATGGAATTGCGTCGAAGACTAGAATTGTGCATTGAAAAAGGCGATAAATGGATTGAGTGGTACAGTTACTGGTTATATTATTTTGGTTGTTAAGTTTATGAAATTAAAATTTAGTAAACAAAAGTCATGTTAGCAATTATTACTATGATAACGCGAACTTATTTTTGGGAAAATTTTGAACTAAATCTACCTATTTTCGATTTTTCTCTGAAACTAAAACAAAATTTGAAAAGGTTAAAACTGAATTAGTCGTTTTGGGACATGCAAAAGCTTTTATCAAGAATATATTTTTCTTGTAAAATGAAAAATAAAAAAGTTTTTCCTCTTTGCAACTCAGTCCGTGGACATACTCTACAGCTTTACTGTCGCATTTAAATGTTTTAGCACGATAGCGCCGAAACTACTGAACGGGATTTCTTTAGTACTACAGAAGATCTGAAACGGTTATGGTTGAGATCGGATTACGTTTAGTTCCGTCAAAGATTAGAGAATTAACAAGATAGGACAGCCGGCGGAAAATCTTTTATCTTTTAGCAATGGCGCCATTGACCTCGACATTTAAATTGGAGTTCTCGCGCAGTTGCCACAATGTGACAATCAGACGGAGAAGGTAACATTAGAAAGAGAGGCCAGTAGTGAAAAATGGACAACACTGTCCTGACTGAACGACCGAACTCAGCTGACTGTCAGTACCCAAGGTCACTAAAAAAGGTTGCTTTGTAATATACATCACATGAAGTATTTCTATGTTTATATGTAAGGTATCTATTTGGTTAGGATAGAACGGTACATTGAAAGAATAATTTGGAAACTTTTTTCTATAAAATGCGGAAAAAAACAGCAAGCCGCAGCTGTCATCGAGGTCTATACGTGACGTAGCACTTGTCGATTTTAATAAGCTAACCTATCTTTTAGTAAGCTTGGTCAAATTCATTTAACAAATCCCGAAACCGTTTCCGCTGGATGTCGTGTCCCTTTAAATTGGAGTTCACAACTGTCTTCGTCTATTTCGTCTTCTCTGTCTGACTGTCCTATCTTGTTAGTTCTCTAATCTTTGGTTCCGTTTATGGCACACAATTTACAAGCATCTATGGTACACCGAAAGTCCGGAGTTTCGAGCATGCGCATTACCCTGTAAATGTGTACTCTATTCCGCAAGTCGAGAAATTGAAGTACCTATTTCGTGTTATTTTGTGAAAAAAATGGAGCGGGGACACCCCCACACCACCCCATTTCTCTGTCTGCGACGCCTATACTGCCTACGGTGCTTATATTAACAAATAGATTTCAGAATAAAAACCTACTAACCTAACCTAAAGAAATCATAGAAGAGAATGAGTGAAAAAATATTGTTATGAATTACACCCCCTTGGAACTGGAGATGATACGCCCATGCCTACTAATAGTGACTGGAAAGACTCTAGAAAGAGCCATGGACTTTTCTAGTATGGTGGAAGAAGATTCTGGTTCAATCTAGAGAGTCAATTTCGGAGTATATAAGGCGCGATTACCAGCGCGGAAGAAGAAGTTTTATTAAGAAGACAGTTTATAAAAGTGAACAAGTTGAAAAGTGAAAAGTGAGGTTAAATAATATTAAGTAAACAAGTATTGTACAGTCAGTAAATTGTTAAATAAAGTGTTAGTAGTGTTTAATCTGTTGTTAAAATTATTTAGAACCCACGGATTCATACAGGGTGTTTCCAAAAAGGTGAATAAATGCGACAATATATTAATCGTCACAAAATTAAAGAAAAAAATTCAGCGGACGTACGAGTTTGAACCCCGGACCTTTCGCCTCGTAAGCGATAGTTTTCAAGGATTAAATAGTAAGATAAATGATATCACGTTTTGCGCATGGTCGAAGGTCATCACTTTCGGTGTATCTAGACGCTTCTACACAATTTAGTGCTCTTCTCGGCTTCAAGGATCCACCGGGTGGGGGGGTTTGAGCCGCTTCGAATAGCTGCCGATTTTTAGTTCTGATCTGTTAAATTTCAGTCGCTTATTTTTCGAAAAGATATATAAGTTTAAAGGTAAATTGGTTTCTTTGTTTCTTTTGAAATATTGAGGTTAGACCTCGTTTTGACATCAGGCTGTTTGGATATAACGATAGATAATTTTATTGTCTACAACTCTTATTTGAAACGTTTTTCTATATCTTTTGAAGAAAAAAACCTATCGCGAGAAACCTGTTTTTTTTTATTATCATGGCTGTAAAAAAATAAGCAGAAGAGATATTTATTCGCCAATCTATAGGTATATATTGTCATAAAATCTAGGGATTAAAAAAAAGCAACCTTTTACTTCAATTTGACGCATTTTAGTATTTTTTCGTCTCTGACTCTTGGTCTAAAAAGTTGTAGAAACATTGTGGGGTGCATTCCATAGATTTAAAACTAGGAGATTAGAACCCTTTATTACCTACATCCCCTAATTCCTTGGTAAACTCTAACGAAAAAATATTGACGTGACTTTTAAATATTCATAATTTTTGAGAAAAAAAAAACGAATTACCTACTTAATTTGAAAATATATTATTACTTCCATTTTCAGAAGCTACACAACTAGCAAACAATAAAAATTTTGCAGTATTTAAATTTAAATTGCAAAAGCATTAACAAAATCAAAACGAAAGGAAACCAAAATATAAATACCTATACTTACGATAGGTTTACCTACGTACCGAGTTTTTTTTTTTTTCAGTTACATTTGAGCTATCCGGAATATTTTAAATTAAATCTGTCTCCATGTTGACAAACTAGAGAAAACATTCAAAACGAAATAAATATGTGCTCAGAGGCATTATTTGAATGTATAAGTATAATTATGTCAAAAGCCCTATGAACTAATTTATAAATATAAACTGGAACCCTTTAGAAATGATCAAGGAAAAGATACCGAGATTTAAAGATTTCTTATTTTATTATTCAAGTACTTACCTACCTAAAGAAACTTCTATTCTGTATTTTTCTTACGTACGACACTAATAATATGCCCTCAGTTTGAAGCAACTCACTATTTATTCATGATATTTGTGCAAAATATCAGTTACTGAGGGTTCTTCGAATAAATAAAATATGCTATATCTATGTGGGCTTTAAGGAAATAACATACATCGTGGCACCTGGCACCATTAATACTCACACATTTATTAAATTGAATTATAATCACAAATATGACGTCCACAAACACAATTCACAGCAGCCATATTGGATTTTCGTTTCACATTGGACGTTCGTCGCCCCACCGTGGGCGGATGGCAGACCATTGTAACTGAAGCATAGGTACGTCTATCGGTCGATAGATGGCAACGGGGATTGTGATTGTAGGAATAAATAAAAACGATATCAACGTAACATTTTTTAAAATACCAATACATAAATGTATCTTCACGCTTCCAGTGTTCCAGTCTAAGCGAAATGTAATAGTGATGGGTCATATCATAATTTTTCAATCACACTCACATCATAGATTATTGCATGACTTTTTAATATCAGTGATTTTAAAGCCTGACTACCTTCCAGTTATCTATGAGCGTGACGTGTTTACATTTACAGACTGACATTTCCTACAAGGGTACAGGTACTTGACAAAATCGGTTAAGGGAATTAATTAATGTACTTATATTTATTTTTATAGATTAATTGACATTTAAACGAACAAGGAGCATAATATATATATGGCTTGCTTCATTTTTATACCTATTTAATTGAATCAAATAGGTATATCGTATCATCGCCTATATTCTTGACTAAAGATGGTCTCGGACGATTAGGGGTCGAGTTTGAGGTTTTTGCCCCAATCATCGCTGTAGACCTGGACCAGCCTCGTAAGGGGTGGGCCTGCTTCTTCGCATATTCCGGTATTGGCGATGTTAGCAAACCTCCCCTGGTCCTGGCTGTTGGACCCTGCCAGCTGGGCCGTTTTTTCTGGCGCTCTTTTGTCTTGGTCTTCTTTCTTCGCTGGCATGTATAGGCTTCCGGGAGCGTCTTTCGTCTGTCATGAGATAGAACGGCTGTTACTGAGCCCTATCGGAGTAATCGTATCATCATAACCGAACAAAAATTTTTAATAATCATGCAGAACACACTGAACTGACTGAACTCAATTATCGAAGAAAGTCTGTGTGTAGGTATAGACCGTTTCTTATAGGATATAGACTTCTGTTAGAATTAAAACTGTTAAATTTGGAACATGTACAAAAGACCATGGTAGAATGTTCCTGTTGAAATTGAGCAATATATCATACAGGGTGACCTCCCAAGGCATGTATAAAGTGCTACATTTTACATGAACAGTTTTATTATGATTTTAAAGCAAAAATGTTAATAAGGTTTTTGACTAAGCACACAAGAATACAGAGATGTACAAGATAAAAAAAAATACACAATATACAGGGCGTCTCTCAAGTTCGAAAGACTTTTACATATAGACTAAGAAATAATATCAAGTTAAGTGTGTCTGTGCTTAATATCACTCGATCATTGCCAAATGAGTAGGTACTCTTATTAAACATAATAACTTGTATTAGAACTAAAATTTTTATTTCAAATTTAGAATATATACAAAATAGCATGGTAGAATTCACTGTCATATCTGTCATACAGACTGAAATATATTGACTATCTACTTAATCTCAGTGGCGCCAGGTAAAAATGAACTGAATAGCATTTGAGCATAATATTGAACAAATAGGTATTCATGGCATCTTCTACTCATCGAAAGCAAAATTGCACTCAAAAACCATGTCAAAGCATATAATACGGTATCGATCGAGTCAAAGGGAAGAGGTGAGAGACAGAACTATGTAGGAATTTTAGTAAGTCATTACTATAGTGATATTTTAATATCTGATAAAATCACAATTTGTGAAATATCGCATTCACAATAATGCAATTCAAACACATATTATATATCCTTTGGAGGGGATGTAAAGCAGTCAGTTCCTTGTCGATTATTAAACACTTAAAAATGAAATACTGAAAACAATATGTTGTTATGTAATATATTTTATTTCTGCTTTCAGAATGACTGAGAAATATACTTTCGGGTATTTGCCAGATACTTCACATACACTCACTATCTAATATTTAATATGAAATGCATAACTAATAAAAAATTACTTATTCTTCATGTAAAACAATTGTTATTATAACTATGTATTCTGTTAAGCGAATTCATCTGGCCATGCCCCAGCAAACATTTTTGTTAAAATTAGCTCCAACTCGAGTTGGGAAAAGACAAATTTACTTATTAAAGTAATTACGACGAAATCCTGGAATGGATGGAATTTACCCAATCCTGCTCCAGAAAGGACAGGATATATTACTACCATATTTACGTAAAATATTCAGAGCCTGTTTGGCCTGAAGATACGTACCACGCATATGGCGGAAGGTGAAGGTCACCTACCTCCCAAAAATAGATAGGATTTCGGTCCAAACACCTAAGTCATATAGACCCATAAGCCTGTCCTCTTTCCTACTTAAAACACTGGAAAGACTACTCGACAGGTACATTAGAGACGAAATTCTAAGAGAAAATCCTCTTAAAGTAGACCTCACGCTGGATGATTTAAATAAGCTTCTAGCAAAGTCATTAGATGACAAAGAAATTGCAGTAGCCACTTTTCTAGATACAGAATAGAAGGAGCGTTTAACAACGCAACAATGCACTCGTTAACGAATGTATTGTTAACCAGAGGAGTCCCAACTGTGCTCTGCCAGTGGATCAAGGCCAGCCTAGAAAAAAAGATAATTGTATCCACTTTAGGCGAGGCTACCATTGAGGCAAAGGTGAGTATAGGTTGCCCATAAGGGGAGGTTCTAATCTCCGCTACTGTGGGCAACCCTTGTTGACGACCTCCTCTGAAAAATTTCTGTGGAAGGCTTTTACTGCCTAGGATATGTTGACGACATAGTAATAGTTGTCAGGGGGCGATTTGCGAACACAATACTAGAGCATTCACAAAGAGCCCTAAATATTGTCGACAGGTGGTGTAATGAGGAAGGACTTTCCATTAATCCCCACAAAACCACAGTCATCATTTTCACACGAAAAAGGGTCTTGGAAGGCCCAAAGCCTTTAGTGCTCAACGGTGTGGATATTCCATTTGTCAGTGAGGTAAAATACCTAGGAGTCATTTTTGACCAAAAACTGACATCGAATTCCCACATCGAAAAAGTCACACAGAAAGCAACAATAGCCCTCGGAAGGTGCAGGCAGATGTGTGGGAAAAATTGGGCATTAAGGAGGAGGAACCCTATTGCTGTTGAACAAAATCGATCAATAAATAAAAAAACAGTTTTTTAAATAGAAAAAAAATTTAAACTAAAAATGTCTAAAATTAATATTATTTACAAAAAAAAACTCCGAGGAGTATCTTATAGAATGTGCAACAATTATATAAAAAGTGCAGTAAATCGGTGAAGAGTATAATGGTTAGCTTGTTTACGTTATAGGTGGTTTAGTTATTATCTAGAAATTATTTCAGTCACTAAAAGAAGCCATTGTAGTATAGTTGGATAATTGGTGGTACCAATTTACAAATGAAGTGTGCCAAAAGTGGAAACCACTAGCTGCTTAAGGAATCACTACTTCTACATCCAGATTTAACATCCAAGTCTCATTAAAGGAAAACATCTTGACTATATTTGCACTCTAGTATGTGGAAATAATTGGTAATAAAATTTCAATAAAAGGGCGTTGCCGAATGCCAGTCGAGCTTCCCAAACTTTTGGGCGCTACCGAATACCAAGGCAATTTCATAAAGCTCCAGTATAACACTTTCAGTTCACTCACTAGTCAACACAATACACTTAGTCGAGTTAAAATTTACACATAATAGGTAGAATTTACCAATAGGTAGTACATTAAAAAATAATGTAACATGAATAGGTTATATTGACCTACAAATAATTATTTGATATAACATCAGAGTTAATAATACTTTCAGTGGGTAAAGTTAACCAAAATGAAAATTTTAGGGTAACTTGATAATTTCCACCTATAAAATACGTAGATTTTCATGGTTATTTTAACCTTAGCACAGGACGCTATATTTTCTCAGTGCAGTTAAAATATGAATCCAAATTAAAATTTGTAAAATGAGTGTGAATGAAAACGAACTGACGAAAAGGTAAAAAAAAAATACATAATTATACCTGTAAACTCATATTTAACAAGTATAGTATAGTTTCGGTTGAAACTATTACTATAATTTTTTTATTTGGCAATAGAAATTTCCTTATAGATGAATATTTTGGAGGCGCATTATTATTTTATGAAGCATAGCTGCTATTATTCATAAAAAAAAATCGGCGCATTGATTTCAACAAGCGAGAACTGCAAATACTTTCCTTATAAATTGAATTGATTTTAGTTACCGACATTCATTTTGTATCGTTAAGTATTGTGAGTTAGGTATCTCTTCGGTTTTGTAAGTGACGGACAACAATATTTCAACAACTTATCGAGAAAAATACCAAATATAAGTATAAAAATCTTATTCTTTTTCCGTCATTTTCCAACTTTACATACTTCCGTAGATTCCACCTAAAACTAGTCAAATTGACGTTGAATTTAAGTAAAATTTTTCTAAAGAGGTAAGTATTAGTAACCAAATATACTGTATTACTGTGCGACTACAAGTACGATTTATTTGTAATTTTACCTATTTTAGTTGATAATAACTTAATTTAGATGTCGTCTTATTCTCCACTTATGTTGATTCCACGTAGCGTCACCGTAAATTTTACCAAGACATGGTTAATGCCAATTTTGCAACTAAATTTATTATACATAATTTAGGTAGTCTTGACGTCAAATAATATTTTAATGTTTGCTGGGTGCTAGTATACTAATAAAGTCAATCAAGGACATACCATTCTTAATTTATAATTTCTTTTTTTTTTTAAGTAGGAGTTCTCTTCTGACCGGGGTTGCCCAGTCTGACAGTTGATATTTTCTCAGATCTAAGACAAATATTTTTCTCCAATATTTCAGAGGATATGAACAGTTTTGAACAATTGTTCACCAGCTCTTAAGACTATATAATAGTTGCCACCTGATCTGTTAACGTGTGCCAGCATGCTCCCCACTACAATAATACTTTATGCAGTATCATGTTTATTTTTCTTTATTGTACACATCTAACATACAAAATAGAAGACATAATAGATATTATTTTGCTTAAAATAATAATTATTCTGTATTAACTTCTATTCTAAAGGAGGATGTGTTGCTTCTGAGGAAAGCTATGCTTTTCTAAGTTGCACTGTACTAGGCTAATGGTCTATTCTAAATTTTACTGGATATTGCCTTTATAAAGAAGTGACTATTAAACTTTTCAGACCACCTTTAAAAATACTCAACTATTCATAGAGTTAAAAGTAGAGCAAGAAATGAGAGAAACCATAAAATTTAATTGCTCAGAAAATACGAGTTGTGCTAAAGTGGCGTTGCTCTGGATACTTTTGTATATCTTGTATACAATTTTCATTTACTTGTTAAAGATGAAATGTTGCCTATTTAATTAAGATATTACAGGTGACACACTTATCGCTCACAGATAGCATATTGCAAAAAATAAATAAATAACAACCAAAACAAATTATGGAATTTGCAAAACGCATACAACCACATGTCCTTAGATCTACATTTCACTTCTTTTGAATCGACTATCGTTAAATAGTAAAAGCTCTTTCTGTAGTGTGTTTGTTAGATACATTTTATTATTTTGCCAATATATTTTTTGTCTTTGTGTCAACTGTGTTATCAAATGTTATAGATCTGTCATTTTGGCTTCAATTGATTATCATAGATTTTTCGATGCTCGGTAACAATAAAAAAATACTCGGTAACAATAAAAAAATATATCGATGAATTTTTGACAAAACAACTTAAGCGACAAACAGTGAATTTTACAGGAACCAACTTTTTTTATAATTGGCGTTATTCTCAGACTAAAATTATTAAAAATGTTTGTAACACCCTTTTTTATCAATAGTAATAGAATTTTAGTATAAAATTTGAAATAAGTGATCATTTACATTAACATTGGATAGATTTATAATATGTATATCCCAGCAAAGTGTTGGATCTATGTATACTCTAAGGAATTTTACTATATTGTCATTAGTGGTCTGGTATACAAATGTAAACCAGACCACTAATGACAATATAGTAAAATTTCTTGGAGTATACATAGATCCAACACTTTGCTGGGATATACATATTATAAATGTATCCAAAACTTTATCAAAGAAAATGTTTCTACTACGTAATTTGACTAACACTGTATCAAAGCAGGTTCTTATTACTGCATACCATAGCACTTTTCACTCTAATATGACCTATGCTATCCTAAACTGGGGACACTCAACACACGGTGAAAGAATTTTTAAGCTGCAACGTAAATGTCGGAGAATAATAGCAGGTTTAAACTACAGAGATGATTGCCGTGATAGTTTCAGAAATTTCAATATTCTCACTATATGCCTTCAGCATACATACTCGAATGCCTTCTGTACATTAAACAAAATTTACAGAAATTTAATAGTCAGGGTGATTTACACATTTATCCTACGCGACTCAGAATGAACATAAAGCAAAGCTTTCTTAAATTTACGGTGCAGGTTATTACTGTATAAAATTTTTCAATAAATTACCTGATAGTGTTAGAAATTTAGACTTTCTTAATTATAAACATAAAATCAAACACTACCTTCAAAGGAAGGCCTTCTATAACACTGAAGAGTATTTACAGGAAAATTTCAGGGACATCTAATCTTAATTGTACCATTATTTTAATATTATTTTAACCCATCTGTTTTGTGTATTGTACTTTAAGTTATTCATTTTATCTAGCTACATTGTATTTGTTTGTTTGTCCAAACCTATTCTACTGTATCAGTTGACTTGTGTAAACATATTTTTTTGTGTACTGACATGAATAAATGACTATTATTATTATTATTATTATTGCAACTTAAGATAATTTGTCAAACATAACTTTATTAAATTTTGTCGTTTAAGAAACATATAAGACGTTATTCTCTGACAATTTTGATGTGCAGTGGACCAGAAAATGGTAACTAATAAGTATCGTAAGCGCCTGACAGTTCATCGTAAACGACGACGCTTACGATTCTTTGCCGACATCACATCAGGAGTTACGATTGTTTTGGGTAAAATTTAAACACAGTTTGAAGATATTGGCACTTACGATAATATATAAAATGATATATTTTAGTAAAAACAGTACAATTAAAATATGGTGTTATGTCCAGATGCACAAGTTTAAGACAAGGAATCGTATAGACAAAAAAACGCAATTTTGACAAAATTGTCGCTTACGATGATTTGTCAAAAACCCATGGATATATCTTAGTTATTTGTAATAGAAATCGCTTCAATGCAGCAAGTCTGAAAAAATGTGGGCTAGTATAGCAACGTTACGTCCTTGCTGACGTGCCACTTGTTATTTCATACTGGCCTATTAAACGAATGGAGATTGATCGACTGTCATGAGCATATTCTTCTATATGTAGATAACAAGTGTAGTAAAAAATATATGATGAAATGGTGTTTTGTGCCTGGATACATGAACAAAACAATTAGTATATATTACCTCGAAGATCAGATTAAACTGTGTAATTATACCTATACACTATATAAAATATTTCAATATATATCCTAAGGTAAAGTGTTAGTGTTCATTTCTAGTACCACTTGACAACTTTAGGATCCTCTGCTATAAGTCATGATTCAAGTCATTTTCAGCATCGCAATCGAAAAACTCTTGCCTAGTCAGATGATATTTACGGAATCCTGATCATTTACCATAAATAAATCTGTTAACTTAGGTATTTTTGTATTTTTCTTAGATATCGTTTAATGATGCCAAAGCCAGAAAAGGCATTTTCATAATGTTTGTTTCTGAATGTTCCACCGTTGACTCGGACTACTCTACATATTTTTATGAAATGTACAGATATTTTCAACTTACAAATAGCTTACCTTATATTAGAAATTGTGGGAAGGTAGAAAAAAGCAGTGGGGGTGGAAGAAACTGGTGAAGAGGGGGCGGTGAGAAGGAAGATAGCAGAAAAATACCACAATGGAGGTGAATAGGCAGTGGCATGGAAAGGCGGTGAATAGTAGAAGAGTTAGTGGGGGATCCATGTAAGCATAAGCACTTTCAATAGTATCATATACAATATTTAAAAAACATATTTTAGCCTCTCCACTCATAGAAATTGGGAGGTAGGTACTAAATCGAAAACTGAGATAAGACCAAATCTTACACTGTGACACTAGGAATACAAAAAACTGGTTTTTAAATAAGTCTGTACATACTTAGACAAGGTAGCGAATCTATTTTGATGAAATTTGGTGCATGGGTAATATTGGTACCATACATGAGCTGAAAAGGTTCTGATGTAGATCGGATAATATTTAGTGTTCTTTTGGCACAGAACTTTCTTAATTCCTTAACTGCGGGCGTTTTTTTGAGTGGCACCTATGATGCGTGGGTGTTTTTAAAGTTTTCGGAAACGTCCGCTTCCCGCAGACATCCGCTATTTATGTTGGCGGATCTATTCGCTTCCCGCAGCCATCCACTATTTTTGTTGGCGGATCTATTCGTTTCCTGTAGCTACACGCTATTTATATTAACGTATCTGTAGTTTTATAGTTGTAGTTTTGCATGACACATTTATTTCCCTCTTCACAGATGATGCAGTTACCGCTGACAGTGAGAGTAACATCAATTTATTATCTACAAAAACAAATACCACAGTTTCCCTGATGGAGAATTATTGCTCGACTAACGGCTTAGCTTTAAATAATTTAAAAACCAACCTAGCAGTATTCTCTACAAAGCAGCTCGACATCAACTTATTAGTAAGAGCTAATAATAAAACCATCATACAAAACGAGACTATAAAGTACCTTGGTGTACATATCGACTCTCATTTAACATGGAATGATCACATTGACTCGTTACTATCCAAATTATCTACACATTGCTTTCTTATATGGCAGATGAGAAAATTTGTCAATATAGATATATTAAAAATGTATTATTATGCATATGTACAATCGATGCTTAATTATTGTGTTATCTGGTGGGGTAACTGCAGTCGCATAAATGAAATCCTTATATTGCAGAAAAAAATTTTACGTACTATGACCTTTAAAAATATACGTCATTCCTGCAGAACTCTATTCAAAGAACTCGATATCTTAACAATACCATCCCTTTACATACTTAAATGTGTGTCCTATGTAAAGTCACATTATGACAACTATATTCCCAGGGATAACTACTGAGCATGATTTAAGGATCAGTCAAAATCTGACGATTCCCCAACACAAACTGTCAATAGTAGCAAATGGTCCCAATGTCATGTCCATCAACCTATATAATAAACTCCCTAAAAACATAAAAAGTATAAATAGCATTCACGTCTTTAAGAGCACAGTTCGAGCCACTTTAATCAGTCACAGCTTCTATTCCATAAAAGAATATTTAAGTTGTACTAGTTTTCAGGAGCACACAATTCAAGATGGCGCCAGACAGAGAGGATGGGTCATCTCAAGGCGAGTGTAAATATTGCAAAAAAGGAGTTACTAGTAGTTTTAAATGCTGTAAATGTGGTGCAGAGTATCACCCATCATGTGCTGTAAGAATTAGTGGTTGTTCTTTTAAATGTTGCAAGCCAGAAAGTATAAATAACAAACTTGGTCCAAGTGCTAAAAAGATAGACAATAAAAGTGTTGATTTCTCAATGGGAGCATTTACATATTTAAAATTACTTGTGGAAAAACAAACAGTGACAAACAAATTACTCAAAGAGAAAATAAACCACCTAGAAAATGAATTAAAAAGTGAAAAATCTAAATACAAATACATAGAAGACAAGTACAATGAATTGTTAAAGAAGGAAGATAAAAAACACAGTGATTCTGATAAGCACCTAAAAACTGTAAACATCAATAAAAACGCAACTATGGCAGAAGTAGTAAAAAAGGGGTCACAAAATACAAATAACCTAAATCTAAAAACAATGATCTCACAACAACAACAGATTATGAATTCATATATAGACATAAACAATGATATTAGTGGACAGGAAAGTGAAGAAGAAACCAAACGGCATGCTAGAGAATTAGACAATAACAGAGTAAACAATAATAAAAATGATGAATTTAAAACAGTAACTCATAAACAAAAGAGACGAAAATATGGAAATAGGGATAACATATGTCATGGTACTGGTGCTTCTGAAGATGGAAGTAGCTTCACAGGTGTAGATAAAAAACTATGGCTCTATGTATATAGGGTGCCAAGAAGCGTAACTGAAAATAACGTTACCAAATATATATCGAACAAACCATCATTTAAAAATCTGGAAATAGGTGTAAAGGAATTGCCTACCAACGGAAATCAAAATAAGGTGTTTTTAGTAACAGCTCCATTCGAGAAGAAAGAAGAAATGTACCAGCCTGACTTTTGGCCCAAAGGGGTAGCAGTAAAGCGTTTTGATTTTAATAGGCAAAGGCGCTATAATCAAAATAATTCTTTTTTATAAAAAATTATTGTTCAACATCTACAAATACAAACAATTGTATGTCAAGTAAGGGTGTGAATATCATGCATTTCAATATACAGGGCATAGCGGCTAAAGTTAGTGACTTAGAAATACTCTTAGAGTCTCAGGATATTGATATTTGTTGTTTATCAGAACATTGGCTAAAATCATATGAAATTAACTCGATTAAATTCAAAAATTACAAATTAATAAATAGTTTTTGCAGTTCAGAATTTGTGCATGGAGGCACATGCATATTTGCTAAAAACGACATTAATCTAAAAGCTGTTAACTATACGTCCATTATCGAAAAACACTTTGAAGTAACAATAGCTGTCTCTAACATTTTAAATACTAAATTAAAACTTTATATAATTACATTCTACCGTATACCCAATAGTGAATTAGCAATACTTCTAGAAAAATTATATGAATTATTATGTGAACTGTATAATATCAATTATTATTATGTTGTCTGTGGAGACATTAATGTAAATCTTTTATGTGATAATAATAATAGCATGCAAGTTTTTAACCTATTCAATGAATTTGGCCTGAAAAATATTGTAAACAAACCAACACGTGTAACTGAACTATCCGCTACTATGATAGATGTTGTTTACTAATATGCCCCATAATGGCACTTCTGTTGAAGAAACTCATTTATCCGACCACACGATGCAAGTAAGTAATTTTAAAATCGCATTACCAATGAAGACCTTGTTTAGTAGTGAGGTTATATATAAACGAGATATCTCTAACAGCAATATAGATACCTTCAAAACCCTATTAAAAAATGAGCAGTGGATTGAAATGTATAGTGCTAATCAATTTAACAGTAAATTTAATGAGTTTTTCTCAACATTGATCTTCCACTACAATAGTGCTTTCCCATTAAAAAAAAAATATATGAAAAATGGGAATAACAAAAAATGGTTTACACAAGAATTAAAAGACTTGCATCATATGCTCTGCGAAATGTCAAAACTATATAAATCTAACAATAATGAAAATATTCGAACAAGATATAAAGAACTAAAAATAATCTATAATGAAAAAGTCAAACAATCAAGAATTAGTTATAATAATGATAGACTAGCCAATGCTTCAAATATACCAAAAGAAAGTTGGCGTATCATTAATGAGCTTAAAAATGATTCCAACAAATATCACCTACAAGAAATTATAACTCTGAATAATGACAAAATTTCAAATAGGCAACAAATGTGTAACAGTTTTAATGAATATTTTATAGATATTATGTGTCCTAAGCCAAACTATAATAACATAATCTTCTCTCCATATGTTAATAAATCCTTTTACTTACACCCAACAACTCCTCAGGAAATAAAAACAATATTAGACAAAAGTGCTAGTAAACCAGCACCTGGTATAGATGAAATAAATGGGAAAATTTTAGCAGCAACATCAGACATTATTTGTACTCCACTCTCTTATTTAGTAAATGAATCTTTCAAATCTGGTCAATATCCCGATTCTTTAAAATTATCCAAGTCTGTACCAGTATTCAAAAACAAGGGATCTATTAAAGAAATGAGTAATTATAGAAACATATGCCTACAGAGCCAGTTAGCAAAAATTTTTGATATAAGTTATAACAATAGATTAAGTAACTTTCTAGAGTCAAATAACCTATTAGCTTCATTTCAAAATGGATTCAGAAAAAATAAATCAACATCCACTGCCATCTCAGAGGTCTGCAACTTTATTTATGAATCACTAAATAATAAAACATATCCAATAATGCTATTTTTCGACCTAAGTCGTGCATTTGATACAGTTGATCATAAACTGCTTTTAAAAAAATTGACCAGAATTGGGGTGCGTGGTGTAGCCAATGATTGGGTGTCCAATTATCTAAGTGAGAGAAAGCAGATTGTAGTTATTGATAATGTTAAATCTGATCCAAAGGATGTAAGGGTAGGAGTACCACAAGGTTCGATCTTAGGTCCTCTATTTTTTATAATATTTATGAATGATATATCTCAATCATGCATCAGTCCTGATTTGAAAGTACTATATGCAGATGACAGTAACTTTTGTATAACAGATGAAACTATCGATTTAGCTGTTGAAAAGGCCAATAACTGTGCCGATGAATTTCATAAATTTTGTGTAAGCCATGGTTTGTTAGTTAATATAAGTAAAACCATATATATGTCATTTTTACCAAAAACTGTAAACCACGACTGTAGTGCTCTTATAAAAATGAATCATCAATCTATTGAGCATGTAGATTTCACAAACTTCTTAGGGGTGACCTTAGATCAAAAAATGATCTGGGAAAAACACATTAACTCTACAATTTATAAATTAGGTTCAACCTGCTTTTTGATAAGGCAGCTACGTAATACTGTTACGGCAGATATATTAAGATTGGCATATTTTGGCCTTGTACAATCAATTTTGTCATATGGACTTATATTCTGGGGCTCCTCAGCCCATTTTGAAAAGGTATTTATAATGCAAAAAAAAATTATACGCTGTATGGTCGGAGTACATCCCCAAACACATTGCAGAGAAATATTTAAAAATTTCAGAATTCTCACTCTTCCATCCCTGTACATTTATTTGTTGATCTTAAATACAAAGAAGCATGAACATTTATTAATTAGAAATAAATCAGTACATACCCATGACACACGCAATAAAAATAATCTATATCTACCATTTTCGAAACTTTCTGTTGGACAAAATTCTCACATATACCAAGGTATTATCTGTTATAATAAATTCATATCTCTGTTTGGAGTAATTAGTAACTTTAATAAATTTAAATCAACACTACACAACTATTTGTTAAATATGGCATTCTACTCTCTTGCCGAATATTTGAAAATGCAATGATATTCACCATTTTTTGTTCGTTATATGTGTTCATAATTGTCTTCTCCTGTCTTATACAATTACCTATTTTATTCAATGACTTATTATATACAATTACTAATTCATATTCTTTATTTCTATACTATATTTGTACTTATTTATGTTTGTTTCTAAATTTTGGACTCGTCCGATAAATTTTATACGTCATTGTGTGTGAAATTTTATGTGATGAATAAATCATTATTATTATTATTATTATTATTACTTAGTAATATTAGCAATTCTCGTCCTTATTTATTGTTCTGTATTCTGTTTACTACACTATGGTTTTGTCCTGAGTTACGTGTTTTACTATATTTACAATGGTTTACAATTTTATGACTGTATTTCTATACCCTTAATAGGGTCCTATGAAAATAAAGATATTATTATTATATTGTGTATTATCGTGTTATCGAGCTATTACCCTTACAAACCATAAAATGTTTTATAATATCTCAGGATATAACACATGATGTTCTCCCACTACATATGGTTTGTGTAGTCATAATAACCATGAACGTAAAAAAGGTGGATACGGCCGTTGCCTGAAGTTGCTGCGTTCAATTATGCGCCAATCTCGCACAAGTGATTTAATTTTGGTACAGTTGTATATAAAGTATTTATAATCATTTATAAAAGTAGTGGCAATGTCCGACTCCCGCAGCAAATGCCTCATCCTAAGTGCCATTCCGTTTCCACGTACTGTAAATACCATTAGTTTGCGAAAGAATCTGCTTCCCGCAGTTAAGGGGTTAACATAATAGGTTTTACCCTCAGACTAACTACAACCTCAGCAAAAAAAATACTCACATGTAGTTTAAGATGATATTAATTTGGAAAGAATCATTGGTGGAATTTGCAAAAAGAAATTGAGAAAAATGGTTTTTCAAGTTTGAAAGGAAAAGTTGAATTGATACCACAAAAAGTGTTCGGGTAAAAAATGTGCGCAATAAAGAAACAAACAAAATGAGCCCTGGTGAAACTCAATTAGTTCAGTGGTTCCTTCGCAAATTGCAAAAAACCACTAAATTTGCAATTTTGTTTTTTCAAAGATTCACAACTCCTGTTCAAATGCATATTAAAGGCTGAAATTTGCACACGTTGGAGTTTTAGTAGTCCTTAACCTACCCTCCAAATTTCAATCGAAGATACTGTGCAGCTTTTGCAAATCGTCGCTTTTTGCAAAAAAGGCACTATTTTGCACAATGCCGTGAAAGCCTTGTGGCGCTCGGACTGATATTTAACCAACGCGGTTGTATTTTTTGAGATGTACTCTACATGTCTTTTTTTTGGTTAGCCAAAAGCATGCAAAAAACACAGTCGAACACCACTAATTTCAGTGCTGCGAATTCAAGTGGCGAAGAGTGAGGGTAGCCAACTTACCCTTCGCTCTCGCTTGCCTGTTGAGGCACAATTTCAATATACGAATTATGGTACACGAGATATTAACATTTATACCCACGGCACCGAGAGCCACATGACGCATGGGATAGGAATATAGGATAGGACATGTAGGTGTTTGTGAGATTCTTCTTAGTTTCCATCTGTCATCATTGGATGGGAAGTGTGGGCTTTTGTGAGATGCTTCTTTTTAGTTTCTGTCCGTGCTCATCTCTCCTATTCTTCCTTTGAGTTTTCTGTTTCTTCTATTTCTGAGTCTGGCAGGGTGTATATCTTGATATTTCTTTATTGTATTTCGTCTTTTGTTTTGTCTTTCTTTCACAGTGTGTATAATCCTTTCCTAGCCTATTCATAATCCTCTCGATTGTTATCCATGTGTAGCATGGCCTAATTATTTTCAGTTTGTTGCTGTTCAGTTTTAGCGCTTTCTTTAATAGGTGTGTTGTGTCTCTTCTTTGGACGTGGCCCCAGTATTTCATTGCGTATGATTCTATTATTTTAATTATTGTTTTCCGCTCTAGTAATTCTAACGTTTTCTGTCGTTTTTGTGGTTTTCCTGTTTTTGCTAGTAGTTGTACAATGTCCCTTTTTGGATCTTATTAGACTTCTATTTGCCTGTATCGTTGCTGCATTTTTGACTACGTATGTCATTATAGGTATTATGATGGTCGTGTATATCTTTTTAGTTAGACTCCATGGTGGTTTATTTTCCTCAATGAGAGGTAGTATAACTCTTGTGACTCTGTAGACCATTTTGATTCTTTCCCTCACTGTTTCCCTCCTCTTCAGTTGATTTGTTAGATATGTTCTTAGGTATTTCATTCTCTTCGTAGTTCTCAGGGTATAGTCTCCCATTTTGTATTCTTCCCCACTGGTTGGGCTTGTCAGTGGGTCTCTCACCATTATTAGGCTCTTGAAGTTTATTTTCATTCCAGAGGAGTCCAGATGTGGTGTCATGGTACTTAGAAATTTAACGATGTCTTGTTCTTCTTCAGTAATAATGAGTATATCATCAGCGTATGCTAGCACGATGGAGGGTCTTATGGTTTCAATGTTTTCATTGAAATTTTGATAATCCTTTATTGTGCTTTCTATCACTTGATCCAGGACTGTGGTGAATAGTCGTGGGGATAGTGGACATCCTTGTTTTACTCCTATGTTCTTCATTTTTGGCTCAGTCATCTGTCCAAACCATTGTATTGCGGTGTTTTCGTGGAGGCATGCTTTTATTATCCTGTTTATTAGGTAGTGTGGCACTCCCCTCTTGCATAGTGTTGACTATAGCCTTATGGTATCAAAAAACATTACAGAGTGTTATTCTTCTATAATCGTCTATGTTTTGTGGTGATTTGGTTTTGGGGAGTGGTATCTGTGTGGCTGTGTTCCATTCTGCAGGCAGGGGCGTGGTTTCCATCCATGCGTTGGTGATAATTTCTAGGGTTAGCTGCTTTACGTTATCTGATCCATAGTGTAGTAGTTCGTTGTTAATTTTGTCTATTTCGGGCGCCGTGTTTCTCGTAGCTCTGGCCATTATTTCTAGTATTTCTTCCTTTGATGGCAGTGTTCCCAAACGCCAGTGATCCGTTTCTTGTATTAGTTCTGTTTGATTTCCCTTTGTGTTTCATTCTTCTTCTAGTTTCCTCATCCAATGCCGCAGTGTGATGTATTTTCTTGGGTGCGTATTGTTGTTTCTCCTGTACGTTTTGAGATGTCTGAAAGTTTGGTTTAATCTCTGTCCTGCTGGGAGGGATTCTGTGTTCTCGAAGAATTCCCTGCATTTTTTTCTGTTTGTGTCATCTCTCTGCGTCTCTATTTTTTTTCGCTGATTCTTTTATCTTTTTGTCTATATTTGGTGTGTTGTTTTTCTGTGGCCTTTATTATCTTTAGTTCACTGGATTGAGTATGTGGTAGGTTCCTTGTGAAACATCTTTAGAATAATTATTTTTAGAAAAGGGAAAAACAATGCTTTTAGATGTTTCAAATAAAAACTGTATTTTTATACACATATGTTTCGGCTTGCTAGGCCTTTCTCAAGAGCATTACAGATGAATACTAAAGCTATGAGGGTGGTTGTTCTAAAATAAATGTAGTAATACCCAAACATGTGGAATTACGGGGATTTCAAGTAATAAAACTAAGGATCTACCTACTCGGAATAATTCAATGGGCTATTCTTAGAACCTTGTCTATTATAGGAGTGTTTATGAAATTTAATTGGTCATTGGTGGTACAAGTATTGCTAGTAAAAAAAAAAAAAAAAAAAAAAAAAAAAAAAAAAAAAAAAAAATCCCTTAAAAGCAATACTTGTACCACCAATGACCAAATAAACACTCCTATAATAGACAAGGTTCTAAGAATAGCCCATTGAATTATTCCGAGTAGGTAGATCCTTAGTTTTATTACTTGAAATCCCCGTAATTCCACATGTTTGGGTATTACTGCATTTATTTTAGAACAACCACCCTCATAGCTTTAGTATTCATCTGTAATGCTCTTGAGAAAGGCCTAGCAAGCCGAAACATATGTAGAGTGTATAAAAATACAGTTTTTATTTGAAACATCTAAAAGCATTGTTTTTCCCTTTTCTAAAAATAATTATCTTTAGTTGTTCGCATTTTTTGTAAGCATCTCTTCTTGTTGGGCTCATAAGAGATTTATTCCTTTTCAATGTTTTCCTCGCAGCTATTTTTATTTTTAAACACATTGTTGACCTATTTTGCAATTTTTTTTTGCAAATTACACCAAAGATTCTTTTTTCAAATTAATAACATCTTTCTCCAGATATCGCAAACTACATGTCAGTTTTTTTTCTGAGGTTTCAATTAGTGTGAAATCTGGGTCCCTTGAGAGATAACTCTCCTACACTAGATATACAAGGCGAGATTTACGGCGGGAAGGCAGTTTATAATAATAACTTTATTGCCGTATCATCTTACAAAGATATTGACAACGTCGTTAATTAGGAATAAAAGATAGATAGCAATAATTAATAGATAAACCGATCAATAATAAACACTAGATGTAAAATCTTATGAATTAAACGATTAAAATAAATAAATAAAACAGAGAGGTAAGAAATTCACAGTACGTATCCAAAAGTGTAAAAACATAATGCAATAATGCAGTTTAAATTACTTATTGTAGTATTCTTGAATAGAGTAAAAACAGTTGTCGAGAAGGTAGCTCCTTACATATTTTTTAAATTTGCTTACCGAATCAATGTGTTTAAAATAGTTAGGTAGGTGATTGCATATATCACTACAAAAGTAATAGGGACTTTTTTTATACATAGACAAATTTATGTTTGAAACATAAATGTTAGTGTTTGACCTAGTGTCATGATGATGTACTGAGTTATTTTGTGGAAACTTTCCTTCGTTCATTTTTACAAAAATTAGCGCTTGGTAAATGACTATGCAAGGGAGTGGCAAAATATGGTGCATTTTGAAAATGGGCTTACAGGATTCAAGTGGACCAACAGAGAAAATTGCGTATTATTCTTTTTTGTATCACAAAAATGCGATTAAGTTCAGTTGTCTGGCCCCAGTAAAGTACCATATAGTTTAGGTGTGAATAAGCTAAGGCATAATAGACATTCATTAGGTTTTTAATATCTAAGATGTTTTTAAGA
The DNA here is from genome assembly GCA_963583905.1 of Stenurella melanura. NCBI lineage: Eukaryota > Metazoa > Arthropoda > Insecta > Coleoptera > Cerambycidae > Stenurella > Stenurella melanura. Next base: position 150,388,007 of record OY757309.1, read on the forward strand.
TTAACAATAGCAAAGTATGCACTATTTAATTTACTGACCACAAAGCCGACATGTTCCTCCCAAGATAATTGAGAGTCGATGTAGAGACCCAAGAATTTGCAATTGTCTACTCTGTTTAGCAAAGTGTCGTTGAGTTTTAATGTATAAGTTCTGGAATTTGGCGTCTTTTAGAGAAAATCATATAATGCGTTTTTGATGGATTAAGAATAAGCTTGTTTTTGTTGCACCAGGTTGCAAATTCAGAAAGCAATATCTGTGCGTCGTTGGCGACTTCATTTTCTGACGAGGCTGATAATGCAATTGTGGTGTCATCCGCATACAAAACCAATTGCATATTAACTGTAATACCTATGTTTTTCCAGATCATTGGCAAATAGCGTAAATAGAAGTGGAGATAGAGTGCTGCCCTGAGGTACACCATATTTCAGCTCTCCAATCTGATAATTCTTGGTCAATTCTAACTCTTACTTTACGGTTACTTAGAACAGACTTAATCCAGTCATTCGTGCAGCCCCTATTGAGCATCGAGTATAATTTTTTCACCAAATATTCAGCATCCACACATTTAAAAGCACGTGTGAGATCAAAGAACTCGGCTAAAGTGTAATTAAGTTTATCTAATGACTTATAGACAAATTCAACAAGTTGGAAGGCTGCTGTGTTTGTTGAATGATTTCTCCTAAAACCATGTTGGTTTATTGATAATATTTTATTTTTAGTTAAAAAGGATTCAAGTCGGTTGGCATTAATTTTTTCAAGAATTTTTGAGAACGTCATTAAGCCAGTTATAGATCTATAGTTTCAGGATCTCCTTTTTTATAAACTGGTATGATTTGGCCCATTTTTAAGTTGTTTGGAAAAATTCCTGTTTTCAATGAAATGTTATAAATAAAGCACAAGAAAAATTTGATATAATCCCAGATGAACTCGAGGGCATAAATCGGCATATCCAGACCACTACACACAGATTTGTTTTTCAATTGTGACATAGCCAGGGATAACTCATCAACTGTTAATTCCTCAACGAAAATAGAATTAACAATCGAATTAGGAAGAGTGCAGCTTGTGGCACCTGGATGTAGGTTTTGATTTAGTAATTGCTCGATACTGGTAGTATAATAATCACAAAATGCATTACTAATGTCCAAAGGTTTACTGATATTGATTTCATTTGAAGTTATTGTGGAGGGGGTAGTTTTTCTTTTTATCCTACCAAGATTTGCATTTACCACTTGCGAGATCGTTTTTGTGCAGTTAACAGAGTTTATAATTTTGTTCTTAGAAATTTGAATCCTTTCAGAAAATATCTTTTTTGCCATTTGATATCGTTTCTTGTGTTCGTCTGTGCCCGAATTTTTGCTAATCCAAAACAGTTTTTCCTGTTCTTGGCTTTTCTTAACTACATCCGAATCGATCCAGTTGTTGCGGGCTACATAGGAGACCATGACATTTTTGATGGGGCAGGTTAGTTCCAAACAGTATTTGAAATTTGACCAAAAGTAAAGCCAAGCTTCGTTAACATCAGTTAGGCTGTATAAGGAACTTAGATCAGTTCTAGCGAGAAGGTTTTTCAAATTACTTAAGTTTTGTTCTGAGAAGTTTCTCTTTTTGATACAAGTTTTCAGATTTTCTGATGCTTGTGTTGGGGGCATAGCGGCACTAATAAGTTGAGCTTTGTGGTCCGCAATACCCATATCTAAATTGATAGCGCTAATACATTCAGCATTAGTGACAACATAATCGATTGCTGAAGGTTTATTATTAAGAACCTCCCTAGTCGGTTCAAAAGGTAAAATATATTTCAGATTAAAACCATCTAAGATATCAATTAATTGTTTTTTTTTCCACGGAATTTTCAAGATACCACAAAGCAGAATTATTTCATGATTAAGCGTTACCTGGCATAAGATAGCATTTAATGAGTTAATAAAGGTTATAAATTGATTGTCTACATTTTGTACACATGATCGATAAATGACTAACAGGGCTACCTTCTTTCCAAATATTTTAGTACTAAAGCCTGCACATTCACATGAAAGTTCAAATGTATGTTTTGATAAGTTTAAGACTTTTCCATGTTTCTTAAGTCAGTATATGGCAGCGCCTCCATGGGTATGTTGATTTCTACAGAATTTCGCTAAGAGGTAATATCCTGGAATAGGAGTGACATCCGCCTGTTCTGAGGTCATCCAGTGTTCGGTGACAAAAACATAGTCCAGTTTACAATTTCTTGAGATTATTTCTAGCTGGGTTATTTTATTGTGAAGGCACTGAGTATTCACATGTAAAGCATTCCAGGAATGTACTAAGCTCAAATTACTTTGTCCATCTGTAGTGATTAGGTTTTCTTGTCGCGGGGTATGGTCTGACACGAAAGAACTTAGGTTTATTTTCAAATTGTTTTACCAGAATATCCTCAGGCCACAATGAAGCATTCAGCAAATCATTAAGAAGATCTGCCTGAACAGTAATGCGGAAACTGTTGTAATCTCCCGATCTAACTTTTGCTGTTCAATTTTAAAGTTTTCATCCTCGCCAAAGGCCTCTTTTAGGTAATGCAGTAGGTCAGTTTCAGTGACATCTGTTGAAAGTTTGCTAACAAAGATGGATTCTTTTGGTGCAATTTTAGCTGCAATAATTTTAGTGTTTTCTATTTTTCTGGTACCTATAACAGGCAACCGACGCTGCTTTGTGTTTTTGGAGTCAGGTTCTTTACTATAGTTAACATTTCCAGGTTTTTGTATTTAATTTTTAATTCCCGTAGTAGAAGCAATACTGTTCCCCATTTCATTGGATTTTGTTGGGGACTTTAAGTCATTATTAGCTGTGGGGACGTTGCGTGAAATTGATGAGTTGCCCTTCATTAGATTTTTAAGGGTCGAAATTTCTTTATCCAAAAGTATAAACTTGGCTTGAAATTTATTGGTGAGAGTACTAAGCAATTTATCAAATAAAGTAATTTCCTCAGATTTACTGTGTGATGGAACAGCTAAATTTGAATTATCTTTAGTGAGAAGTTTAACCAGATCAATATTGCTGTCCTTTAAATTAGTAATCGCATTAGTCAGCGAATCAAATTTGGCATTTAGAGATTCGGTGAAGAGAGACGAAAAGTTACTAATTGCTGATGATATTTCTTCTCTTACTGCTTCTGCTATAGTCTGCTTGATATCTTGATTGGGAGTTGATACATTTGCCCTACAGTCTGAGCACCAGAATATTAGAACTTTGGAAGATTTCATTGTGACCGCTCTGTATTCTGTAGCCGATAGATTTGCACAGGTTTGGCAAAGCTTGTTGCCACATTTGTCACAAATGACTAGTGATTCTTCTTTGGAGTCAGAACTTTTACATTTACAACAGTTCATGATTTATAGTCCGGTCCTGTTCAGGTTTTTATGTCTCAAGAGATTAAATTTGTTTTTTGTCAGCTGTTTTTTTTTTATTGTAGCTTGATAAGTTTTTTCAATGTTTATTAGTTTTGTTATCACTTGGATCAAATTGTTTAATTAAATAATTAACCACTTCTATTGAAATAAATAGTTTCAGTAAAATGTCCAACTTATTATGGAGTAATGGAATTAACAGATGATCAAAAATCTGATTTTTTAAAGTTACTTTTACACTAAGAAAATTCGATCACAAGGAGAGCACAACAATACACAGTAAATGAATTGAGATTAGACCAATCATAAGTAATACAAAGTGAACAGTAGAGTAAATATCAAGTAATAAACATTGTTAAAGGTTATTCCTCTTACACAAGCTTCTACAAAGGGACTTTTCGCAAGAGTGTTGCTATTATTTACATTCAGCTATAAAAACATATTTTTCTTATGCTAACTACTAATAGATTGAATATAAATAAATTATTATTATATGTCAGTAAATGCGTATTTTAGTTAATAAAAGTATTGTGAAGTTTTCAGTTAGTTATTAAATAAAGTGTTTTAGTGGTTACTGGTTATCTCTTGTGATAATTTTTGAACCCAAAGATTTTAAAGGGTGGTTGCCTAAGGAGTGGAAACTTAACTCGTGACAATATATTTTTTTAAACATTTGTGTTGCGTTATATTCATATATAAACACTATTAAATATAAATAATATAGTAATAAGCTTTGCACTACAATTTTCAAATGAATAATGCGTTAGGAAGAGAAACGGGTATGCAATGACATAATAGTCCATAATAGTCTTGCACTAGCCAGCGGTATGCTGTAACCATTAAAATGATAATTTTTGGGATCTAACAGAGTCCATATACTACTTAATCACAGCAAATTAATTTGTAAAAAACTGTTACGCTTTATTCGTATCATTTTATCACCATTATGGTGAGAATCTCAGTATTTACATATATTGTTTCTATTTAACTATTTGAAATTTAACATTAAATAAAAATCACATGAGTTATTACAAAATCATAAATAATATTAAACAACTAACCGTAACACACATAAATATCGATGATCTCTATGTAAATGTTTCATTTTAATGTACAATGTACAAATGAAATGTTGATGAATTATTGAATTGTTCATTAAAAATCAGTCAGTAATCAGTCACTATTCTGAACCCGTAGTGCGTTTCACTTTGCGTTGTTTGGGACTCTGCTGCTTAGATTTTGGAGACTTCTGTAATTTTTCTTTATCTGAAAATATAAAAAAATTATCATTACACATACACAGCAAACTGTAAATCATTAGTTGTTATATAGGCGTACAGACAACAAGGTTGTAGGAGTCAAGGAGAGTCTTTCCCCTTCTTGCATTGAACTAGCAAACACGTTGCGTCTAAAATAAATATGGAGAATAATAAAACCTCCACAACTTTTTGGCGACTTGAAAGCCCTTGATGCTACAATGGAATATTTTATACACCTACTACATGCAATGAGCGAATTTTTGTATTCTTTTTAATTTTACTTTTTAATAATTCTTAACTTTAAAGCATAATAAATGTTTTATTTATGTGTTATGTGTCTGTCATACTGTTAGTCCAGTGTTTGACGGTTTTTCGCTCAGAATTCTTTCGGATAAAACCGATTGATGTGAAATTTGGACAGTACGTAGGGAATGCCCAACTAGCACCAAAGTGACAGTAACTGAGATCGGAACTTCTTATGAGTAACCATTACGTAACTGCGACTAAATTTGCCACTTTGGTGTAAAAATAACTTCATTTGACAAGTCTGCAGTCCCTGCCTCGTAGTTTCTACCACTAATGATTACTTTATAGTTATGCAACTTTTGTGGTACATGGGAACGTGGTAGTTACCAGTGGGACGACTTTCGGGTTTTCAGAACTTGAAGGTGGTAAACTATAGTAGCAGCGACTAACTCGGATCACTGAAATGTGACTTCAAAGTTGCAATCACCTTCAAGTAGCTTTAATAGTTGCCGCGACGTTCTGGGAACCTTCACTATTTCTTTAAAGTAGTGGAACTTGTAAGTAATATTCATAACACGGCTGACCAAAGAGCACTAGAGTTATGTAACTTATTTCTAACATATGGCTTAAAACAAACAGTACAGGAAAATACTAGAAATGATTCATGTCTTGATAATATTTTCACAAACTTAGATGATTCATCAATGAATGCATCAACATTCAACCCTTACCTCTCAGATCATCTGGGTATTAGCTTTAAATTCGAGCATACAACAAAAAAATGTAACAACAGTAAACGAGTGAACTATAGACCAATCACGAGCGATGGTCTTACAGTATTATATAACTATATCGAGAATGCACATTGGATTTTTCTAGATGATCCCAGCCTAGATGTCGACATAAAATTTCAAACTTTTATTAATATATTAACTACTGGCATTGAGGTATCATTTCCTATGAAATCAAAATCCATAAATAGCTTTAAAAAAAGAGGCCACGTTGACTGGTTCAATGATAATCTCAAGCAAATGAGAGAAACCCTTCAATTTCTAACAGATGTAAATAGAAACAATCCAAATGATGCAACCAAAAAGGAATTAAAAGAATTAAAAGCAAAATATAAACAGGCGTTATCTGAAAATAAGCGAAAAGCTAATGACCATTATATAAAAACTAGTAGAAACAGTCAATCCGCTATGTGGGACATAATAAGAAGCAATAATCAAGTCCTAAACTCGCCAGAAATAGCAAACATCAGCGCTAATACTTTCAATGATTTCTTTGTCAATGTTGCAGAAAACATAGTAAAACATTTACCTAAAACGGACAAAAGTCCAGTAGACTTTATTAAAACTAATGCCACAAACCGTTCTGGATCAAATTTCAAATTTAAGGAAATTACGTTTAACCAAATGAGATCTATAGTAAGCAACTTAAAAGACAGTAAAAGCAAAGACCCATATGACATAACCGTAAAAATGATCAAAACATTACTAAATGTTATCATTGTGCCTCTAACCAAATTAATAAATATGTGTATAAGTAACCATATTTTTCCGAAATGCCTTAAAATCGCTAAAGTTATTCCTATTTTAAAGAAGGGAGGTATTGAGGACATAAACAATTACAGGCCCATTTCCCTGGTTCCTATTCTTGGAAAAATACTAGAAGCAGCTTTAAAACTTCAAATCACAGAGTACTTTGAGGAAAATGAATTGTTTTCCCCATGTCAGTATGGCTTTAGAAACAATAGATCAACTACATTGGCAATAAATAACCTAACACAAATAGTATTAAGAGGATATGAAGAAAACATGTACACCCACGCATCATTTCTAGACTTGACTAAAGCTTTTGACTGTGTGTCCCACGACATCTTATTAGAAAAATTGAAGGCTTACAATCTCGATAGAGATAGTATAGCATTAATTAAATCCTATCTCTCAGACAGACTCCAGTATGTGAGCTATAATGCCAGTGCGTCCGAGCGGCAGTTGGTGAGGCATGGTGTACCACAAGGTTCCGTCCTTGGACCGATTCTATTCTTAATTTACATCAATGATTTACCAAGCTGTTGCCCGGACGCTACATCTATTCTGTTCGCTGACGATACAACCGAACTAATTCAAAATCAGTCCTTGGACATAATTCGTCAAAATGTGTCAGACATACACTCAAATGTTAAAAGTTGGTTTACTGCAAATGTACTAAGCATAAATGATAGCAAAACTCAAACACTAATTCTTACGCTCAGCAATTTACCAGAAGACAGTACTGATTCGGAACCAGTAAAATTCTTAGGGGTGTATATTGATCCGATTATGACATGGGAAAGACATATTGTGTATCTGTCAGGAAAACTTTCAAAAATTATTTTTCTAATAAGGAACCTACGAAACAGTGTATCACAAAACACCTTAAAAACAGCTTATTACGGATTATTCCATTCAATTATGTCATATGCTATATTAAATTGGGGTCACTCAACTCATACATCTAAAGTATTTAGATTGCAACGAAAATGCATTAGAATTATGGCTCAAATTGGCTACCGTGAATGTTGTCGTGAACAGTATATAAATCTTGGCGTTCTTACCCTACCATGTGTCTACATATTAGAATGCCTACTATATATAAAACAGAGGCATAACATATATATTCGACATTGTGATATCCATCAATATCCTACACGAAATAGAGAAAAACTAGTTCCAAACTATTTAAGACTTGCACGTACTAGAGATGGAACTAGCTATCACAGCATAAAAATGTATAATGTCCTTCCTGAAAAGGCAAAAGATTTAGCCTTCAATCAGTTCAAGAACAAAATTAAATTGTACTTTAAAACCAAAGCCTTCTATAGTATTGAGGAGTATCTTCTTAACGATTTTAGTGATATGTCACTGTAATATAGATATAAATTTCCATATATCTGTAAATTTTGCAATTTTAATATGTATGTCTTCTTTTAAATTATGTTTTGTAGAATATCTGCATATCCTTTTAATATGTCTTTTATGTATTTTAGTATTATTTTCTGTTTGTAATTCATGTGATTTTATATATTTGTAACTTGTATTCTATTTCTGACCTGTGTAAATACCTTGGTATAGTGGCATCAATAAATGATTATTATTATAGGTGTTAATGACGTTACTGCTACCTACAGAACTGTGTACGGCTACTACAAAGTGCACATCACCTCTGAAATTTACGATGAAGTAAATTTCACCATCTAGTTCCCAATGTTGACCATAGATAAAGTTAATGCAACAAACCTAACCTATATAATATGTTTGCCTAACCTAGACTAGAATTACATGCTGCTATATTATGCTATGCAACATTTTATGTTCAAAATAAGGCAACAAAATTTAATATTTGAACACAGTTTTATTACATCTACTTTTTCTTCTATGTTATCTATGACTGTAATAGGATATTATACCAACAAGGTTTATGTTTATTAAGTCGTTGATATATGGCTGCATACAAGTAAATTGCGACAGGCAACAGCTGATAGGTTTTTCAATGTGAAGTTATGTAAATGATAAACAGCAAAAGCTAGGACCGCGTTCAGTCTAGGCCTCAACGTATGGCTAACATGTGCGTTCCGAATCAATATCGGGAAAAATGTAACCGTGAAGTAGCAGCATCAACTTTGAAGAGGTAATTTGTGGTAGTCACAACTTTGCTACGACTTTGAAGTGATGCTACAGTTCCATTCGCAGAGTTGTGGTAAATATAACTTCAAAGTTACGTATTTTCAGTTTTCGTCACTATCGCCAAGTAGCAATTACTTTCAAGTAGCATTTCTTGGTGAAAACGACCTTAAAGTCATATTTTCTGAAATACGCCATGTTGATGGCCAAAATTATCGACGCCATTGTTGTAACACATGAACCATAATTTCACAATTGACTAATAAATTTAATTTATCGCCATTTCTTCACCAAATACAACAAATGAATACATAAAAAGTAGTGTTAAGTTCCGAAGAACAATAAAAAATAGGTTTCGGCATCTAGTGTGTCATATTCTCGCATGACATTACATATTTCAAAAACAATATTTTCATTAAAAAATGCAAATTTTAAAGGCGCGTGGTTAGCTTCGGACGTTTTACCATTATGTTTGTCAGCAAAATTGCATTCGCTTTAATTGTGACCCTTAGACCAATGGAAAATAGCAGAAGTTTTGCTGTCTAATATTACCTTTTGATATTCTATTAAATTTCTGAGTTAGGAAAATGAACAAGAACAAGAATCATATGTAAGAATGAAACATAAATATAATAAAATCGGTTGCAAGACAAAGAAGGGGCAACATCGATTTGAAAGAGTAGGGAGTGGTAAAGTTTTCTGCGGCGTCTACGCCGCCACGTCGCCGCTCCGGAGCAACGTCTTTGGAACGTAGCCAGACAAGTTCCAGGAACGTGGCTGGAACGTTATCGTCACCAAAAAATATTCCCCATTTTGGTCATAAACACGTATTAGGAACGTTCCTATTACATGCCTGTGACTAGTACCAAAACACTTTAAAGTGCCTACAATAGTCATTGCTACGTTCCCACGACTAATTGTGCTAATTGGGTGGATCAAGGAACAAAAGTTATATAGTGCCGATGTGCGCTATTACCCCACTCCTTCTCAGGGGTGGAAATTAGTACACTCAAAATAACTGCAGAAATTGATAGGATGAATTCTAAGCAAAACATTTTTTATGAAGTTCTTTTCAATAAATCAATATTTTTCGAGTTATTTGCGATTGAAAATGTTGATATTTTATCTAGAAAATGCATGTTTTAGAGCGATTTTTCACGAATAACTCGAAAACCTTACGTTTTATCAACAAAAATCATCAGAAACAAGAATGAAGCTTATTAAATATCAAATCAACTGCTTTTTAAAAATTTCTGTTTAACGCTAAATAACGGAAAAACGACGAATTTTTGGAGGAGAACTTGTCGGACCTTTTTTAAAGTACTTGAAAAGACCTTTAAAATGAGCTTTAGTAAAAGTCGTTAGCATAAAGACTTACGGAGTTATGATGAAAATAAAATGGTTGTCTCATTTGGGTTGTTTCGGATGAAAAATCAGCAATGAAACCAATGGCTTAACTTCCTTAATTTTTAATATATCTAATCGCTCCGAAAACCTTTTTACTGGGAATTTCAAGGGCTACAAGACCTGCCCAGCAAACATTTTTGTCAAAATTAGCTCCAGTAAAATTGACTGGAAAAAAGACCTCCCATAAAAATTTACCAATTAGTCTTAATTTAGATTTAAGTTTATGTAAATAATACCAATTAATCTACCTCATACACAATTTTATTTGAAGGTAAATTTAACGAAAACAGCAAGTGGAAAACTACTAAAAAAATCTACCAAAATTGACCTCAAGGGTAAATTTCCAATAAGGTCGAAATATGTAATATAATTAGGTAGTATTTACCTTTTTAGCGACTAAAAATATTTCTAATAGTCGAATATCTTTCTAGGTAGATTTTGTTGGAAATCCTATGTAATATATACCTAAATAGCAACTTATTTGGTCACTTTTATTACCAGGGTGTCTACTAAATCTTAATCTTAAAATTCCCTGACTTTTCCAGGTTTGACAGGTAATATTTTAACTAAATTCCAGGTTTTTAGCTTCCTACACTCGGAAAAATATGAAAGTATGTATTCTCCTCAAAAAAATTATAAATAAATTCTATGACACAATAAGTAAAAATTCTTCAATTTTTTTTTTACTAAAACGTTTATTTTCAAGAACCCAAATTATGAGCTGAATTATTTCTACAAATATTATCGTTGTTCTTTAGTTTCTAAAGAAGTATTTTCTTTAAACTAACAATTAAACAATTAAATTTACAAGTTTTTCTTGCCACTTTAATCTAAAAATTCCAATGAACAACTTAAAATTTGTATCGAGAAGTGTTCATAATCTTCATCTGCGAAACAGATTTAATAGTTTGTATTAATAATTATCTGAAAGTAAAAATTCCAGTTATACTGTTCATTTCAGTAAATTCCCTGTTATTTCCAGGTTTTCCCTGACTAAAATAAATTCCCTGACAATCTCTGATTTTCCAGATTAGTAGACATCCTGATTACTCTTCTTTGAAGTAATATTAGGTAGACAACATCGGTAAATTCTACCTGGATTATCTACCTAATTTCACCAATTACCCTTAAACTAACCTTAGTTACTCTAAAAAAATACATTTTAAACCTCTTTGTCGCAGTAACCTGGCAAATCCACCTCAAAGTAAACTTCACTATAAAATAGTAATTCAGAAGCTAACCCCCGTCTAACCTGTTTGTAGAATTCATATTATTTAGGTTATTTGAACCATTAGATACTTAGGTGGTATAGTTATTATCTATAAATTATTTCAGTCAATAAAAGAGGCCATTAACGTAGCATGGTTGGATAATTCGTGGTGCCAATGTACAAATGAAGTATGCGAAAGGTAAAAAACCACCACTTAAGGAATCACTACTTCTGCATCCAGATTTCCCATCCAAGACTTTTTAAAGGAGAACATCTTGACTATATTTGCACTCTAGTATGTGAAAATAATTGCCTATTGAATTTCAATACAAGGGTATTGCCGAATGCCAGCCGAGCTTCCAGAACTTTTGGACGCTGTCGAATAACAAGGCAATATCACATGGCTCCATTATGACAACTCACTTGTCAACACAATAACACTAGTCGAGTTAAAATTTACACATAATAAGTACAATTTACCAATAGTTAGTATATTCTAAATAAGGTAATATAAATAGGTTATATTTACCTACAAGTAATTATTTGATATAAGTTAGAGTTAATAATACTTTCAATAGGTTAACCAAAATGTCGTAAATTTTCGTGTAACTTGATCTGTGATAATTTCCATCTATAAAATACGTAGATTGTCATGGTAATTTTAACTTAGAGGTCTAATTAGCACAAGACACCATGCATATTTTCTCAGCGCAGTTGAAGCATGATTCCAAATTGTAGTTTGTAAAATGAGTGTATATGGAAACAAACTGACGAAAAGTTTAAGAAAATACATAATTATACCTGTAAACTCATATTTAACAAATATAGTATATTTTCGGCTCAAAATATTACAATAATTTTTTTATTTGGTAATATAAATTTTCTTATAGATGATTTTTGAGGCGCATTAGTGTTTTATGGAGTACAGCTGCTATCATTCACAGAAAAATTTTCGGCGCATTGATTTCAATAAGCGAGAACTGCAAATACTTTCCTCATAAATTGTATTTATTTTAGTTACCGGCATTCATCTTGTATGGTTATTGTGAGTTAGGTATCTCTTCAGTTTTGTAAGTGACTGACAACCATATGTCGACTACTTATAGAGAAAAATATCAAATAAGTGTAAAAATCTTATTTTTTTCCAGTTGGTGTCATTTTTAAATTACATATATGTGCGTAAATTCTACCTAAAACTAGTCAACTTGATGTCAAATTGACGTTGAATTCAAGTTAAATTTACCTAAACAGGCATTAGTAACCAAATGTACTGTGCGACTACAAGTAAGATGTTTTTGTAATTTTACCCGTTTTAGTTGATATAACTTAATTTCGACGTTGTCTTATTCTCCACTTATGTCGATTCCACGTAGCATCAACGTAAATTTTACCAAAATATGTTCTAATTCTAATTTTGCGACTAAATTTATTATACATAATTTAGGTAGTCTTGACGTCAAATAATACTTAAATGTTTGCTGGGTGTAAAGTTGAACTTCCTTGAACCCTTTGCTTTTGAGATTTTTGAGCTTAAAGGGCGGTCCTCACACTGAAACGCGTACTTAAAACGGTGATATTTCACTTAATTTTCATCTTAAGAGAAATAAAATAAATAAAAATTTGGAAAGAAAATACTCTTGCATTTTTTACGTATCTTTAGTTTTTGAGTTAAATACTGTCAAAAATGAAAATTTTTTCAAAAATTTCAAAAATTATTTCAAATTTTTTTTTCAAATCTAGGCATTCTAAACCACTCAAGCTTCTAGAACATACTTTAAGTACCTAAATAAAGTAAATTGTATATGGAATTGAAATTAAACGTATTTCAACTCTTGTGGTTAAGCCATTGGTTTCATTGCCGATTTTTCCTCTGAAAAAAACGAGACAACCATTTTATTTTCATCATAACTCTGTAACTATTTATGGTAACGACTTTTACTAAAGCTCATTTTAAAGGTAATTTTAAGTACTTTAAAAAAGGTCTGACCAGTTTTCTTTAAAAAATTCGTCGTTTCCGTTATTTAACGTTGAAAGGTTCAAATTCAGTTTTCCGAGAACAAACAGCCATAACTTGGTTCACAGAGCATCTACAGAAAATTTAAAAAAAGACGTTGATTTGATATTTTATAAGCTTCATTTTGGTTTCAGATGATTTTTTTGATAAACGTAAAGTTTTCGAGTTATTCGTGAAAAATCGCTCTAAAACATGCATTTGCTTAGATGAAAAATCAACATTTTTCCATTGCGAATAACTAAAAAAATATTGATTTATTGAAAAAACTTCATAGGACATTTTTTTTGCTTAGAATTCATGCCCCTATCGATTTCTGCGGATATCTTGAGTGTACTAATTTCCACCTCCGAAAAGGGGTGGCATCAACCCCCAGGGCAAAAGCTCACATCGGCACTATATAACTTCCGTTCCTTGAGCTATTCCATTCTTACAGTCCGAGTTTCACGTCAATCGGTGCCATCCGAAAGAATTCTGAGGTAATCTATTTTTACCGTCAAACACTGGACTATATGACCCAAGTAGCATTTTAAGGAACATTTTGGCAAACGTTTCTAACAAATTGTGTCTGTTACCATGTCTAAAATGGGAGCTGTTTCCAACATGTTCCGATACATTTCCGACACGTGTATAATTTCTTATGGTTATACAGTACATGTTTCTATTGTGGTGGCACTAGGCGTTTCTTTGCTAGTTTCGAAAATAAAGAGAAACATGTTTCAAATTTGTAGCTCGCCGATTTATACACAGTTTCGCAAATGTATCGATACATTATTATATTTTATATTGATTCATTTCCATACACACGTTTTGACAATAGGAACAAATGTGTGCAGTCAGTTTCGGAAATTTTTATTATCTTTCACCTAATACGAATATGTTTCCATCTTGTGCGTATTTTTGATTACTTTTCAATATGGAAACAATTTGGGTACACATAGGATGATAAAAATAACATGGTTGGTGTGCTACATGTAATGTGTAAACTTTGTCATCATTTTAAGCCATGTCTGGCCTGAAGAGACGTAGCGAAAAGAATTTTATCGATTATTCGGCGGAGATACTTCGATATTTTCAATGGGCCTCACAAATTCAAACATTTCGAATATATTTTTGTATTAAATATAAAAATATATAGGTTATAAAATATATTTTTTTCGATTATGTCGGTGATTATGATTATACCAATTTACATATTTTTTTCCTAATTATCGTAATTAGTGATCTTCAATATTAAGCCTTTGTCCGAGTTTTTTTTAAGATTGCCCATAATGGCCGCTAAATAGCAAACGTCAACATTTACAACCAAAATGGCTACAGAAACAGTTCTGCATATGTTTCGAAAATTTAGATCATATTTGATGAAAAGAAACTTGATTCCCTAAATGTATCCACTCAGTTCCGATTACTGTAGCATATTACCTCTGAAAGAAACTTGTTTCGAAATTGTTTTGGAAATGTTACACAATCATTTTCTGACAGAAACAATTTCTTTTGTGTTTCGGTCTGGTTTCGGAAAGATTGGCAGCATGTAAACAAACGGCCGCCAGCCGGCTATGTTGCGCGCGCATTTCGGCATTTCTGGCGGTTTTTGTTGAACAGTTGTGTTTGGAGTTTTAAGCAACGTTCTACTATCTTTGTTGTTGATCACTATGTACCCCATATACTATTTATTACAACTTTTTACCTTCCTCAATATTAATAGGAATTTCTTCTACTTTCACCACATTATTTGATGATCCCGTTGTAAGTGCATCAGTCCCAAGACTTGTTAATGTATTATTTGTCTTTTGACATTCCACAGCAACTTTTTTTAAAGTCACTCATGGTTTCACAATTCTTCTATAGTTTATAACAGATTGTAATACCTGGAAGAATGTTTAAATTGTTTGGTTTTTCCCATTTTTCCCAACTTTTCTATGGTTTTAATAATAGTAAAATGTGAGGTTAATAACTATTAAAAAACTTTACACGGTTTCGGTTAATAATCTACTTTGTGGTGACATATGTTCCCATTATATTCATGGAAAAAAATGGAAACAGTTTGAAAACATTTGGCGACAAGAATGTGTTCCATACAATTTCAATAATGTATCGAGACAAGTTTACAATTTAGAAATGAGGTAACAGATGCTGCAGTATGTTTCGAAAATGTGTTCAAACACTTGTTTCGGAACAAAATTATATCGAAAGGTGGTAACAGTTGCTAAACCGTTCCATAATATTGTTGCGCTATCTGTAATAGGTGAAAAATGGTAACAATTTCAGAAAAAATGTTGGAAATGTATGTAAACCCTTGTATCTCACATAAGTATCGAAACAGTTACAAAACTGTTTCCCATTACACTAAATTTGTTCCTAAACTGTGTCTAAAAATGCTACTTGGGGAAGCATCCACTAGGTAGGGCTAGTGGTACTATTATATTTTGTTGATTAACCCTTAGAGGATGGGTATTCTTTCCTTGAAATCGTACTCTTTTTTTATGGAAGTTTTCCAAAAGTCGAATGTACACTTTGTGTGGAGTCGTCAAAATCTGGGTGGCATAAAAGTGACCAGTCCCGGTCCAGAATTATAATAAAAGCATTTTTGGCATATGATTATAAATATAAAATGAGATTTTGAAAATTCAGCCTGAAAGCAGTGCTACCAACCGAAGTTAACACAAATAAATGGCAGCTACTGCTAAAAAAAAAATTGGAATTGCGAACTATTGAATGTTCTGTGCTGACTCGGTGGCTGATTGGCAGCCTAGTCGGTCAGCATAAACCGCTGTGTGTGTGTTATTGCTCTTAGAAACAGAATATTTGTTTTTGTTTTATACACAAATCTGTAGTTTTTCTCTTACTTTTAAAGTATGACAAACAATTCATGATAATTCAGACCTTGGTACAAAAAGAGAAAATTTAGAGAAATTACATTTTATAATCAAATAATTTTGTAATACTCTGAACTTACTTAAACTTGCAAGAGTCTGTTTGGGTAACCAATCATAATCAACGTTATTAGGATTGCTGGTGCCAGTTTCAACAGGAGCAGCTTTTCTACCACTACTGGTGCGCTTCTTTCCAACAGATAATAATGTTTGTTGTCCAATAACCATTAACAAAACGACACCCGCAGCCAAAAATATATATAAGAAGAATGTTTCTCCATCAAGACCTACAACAAAAAGTAGAAATTATATAAATATGTAAACATTTAAAGTTTAACTAGCGGGAAGTTAATTTTAACGGGTGATTTTAAAATAAATCAAAATTAAACCTCGTCCGATACTGTAAAGGATCAGTTTCAGTTGCAAAAGATGCTAGCTATTCTTGAAATGTTTACTTCTATTTGGTCAACTATTACTCTCAAAACCTCTGCTATTAGCCATAATAAGCAAAATTTCGCAAAAACCCAAATATTGTTGTCTAAAAGCCCCAAGGCATATCTGGATTACATTAAAACCTCCAATGACTTCATAGATTTCTGTGAACAATTAAGATGCAAGTCACAACCATCACATAAACACACCACAGACAATTCCTGAATTTAAAGACTGTCCAGAAAAAAATTACCCATTTAAAAGACATAGGATAAATACCCATTATCCAGGAACACTGCTAGTGTCGGAGCTGGAGATCAAACCCAGTAAACAATAGCTAGCCAGTGAGTGAATTTTTCTGTAAAATCAAATCAATTCCTGAATTCAAAGCTTAGACTGTCCAGAATAGAATTACCCATATAAAAAACGTAGATAATACCCATTGTCCACTAACATTGCTAGTGTCAGTAAACAATAGCCAGTGAGTGCATTTTGCTGTAAAATCAATTCAAACTAGTACAATATATTATTATCAAAAAGAAAAAAAATGAACAATACATAATCTTGTACAAAGGGGTTTCAAAGGCGCTGATTAAGAATATTTTACTAGTTTCTTTTATTGCTAATACTTTTTTTTGAAAATATATCCCCTCCTTCCTTCGGATGTCTCTGACTAAAATCTGACTAAAATGTGGTTACTTCACTTCTTAGGTATATATTCACCACCAAAAATTTCAAAATATTCGGATATTAGACGAGCAAGATGTGAGGGTGGCTTCATGAAAAGTGGGACACGCTGTATATTCTCCATCAAATCGAACTGTCTCTTCTGTGAAGAGAAAGTGTTCACTGGGAAGGAAATTAAGTCAAATATTTAAGAGCTAGACACAAACTGATAACAATTTCTTTTAATGAGACTATTTTTAAGCAAGCAAATGAGCAGAATGACTACTGCGGTAAAGTTGTAGGGGCACGAGACAAAGTGTACAAGATCTTATAGCTGTTCAGGCTAAATTCCATCATTTTTGCTACTCTCAGATTTTTTAAAAAGGGATTTGTTATTGACAGTATTGTACAGTGATCTCATTTGTTTTGCCTTTTGCTATAATAAATATTCCGACAGTTTAGAACCAGCTTAGAAGTCACTTTCTTTGATACATGACCCCTCAAAGCCGCCTGGCTGCCACTCATATACAAATATAATAATAATAATAAGCTTTATTGACTAACAGGAAAATCCCATTTACAAGACAATTAAGGAGGACAGTACAATTAAGAACATAATAATTGAATAAGTTACAATCAGTTTAAAAATTATGAATAAAAGATTATTAATAGCCCAACCGCCTTCTGCATGCATACGAGACGCATTACTAACCATAATTCTTGATTATGAGTGGCTCGTTATTGGTGAGATAAAAGCAATTCTTTGACTTTATTAGAATATTGACAATGATCATTGTGGTAAATGTCTAAATGGATTGATAGGTGATTATAAAGTGAGCACATGCGATAGAGGGGGGACCTAAAGCCCAGGTTTGTATTAGCCCTAGTAAGGTAAAATAGTGAGGTGGACCTAGTATTAAATCTGGGAACCAGTAGGTTAAGTTGAGCATTCAGCTCAGCACAGTCCATGATTGTTACACAACTTGTATAAAAATTGTAGAGAAAGATATTTTCTTCTAGCTTCAAGTGAGGGAATGTTAAATCTGCTGAGAAGAGCTTATTGATCTGTACCTTGATGAGGATAAACCCCATCCAATTTCATAGCTAGGAATTTCAAGAATTTTCTTTGGATTTGCTCTAGTTTAGATGTGTACTCATTGTATATAGGACTCCATGCTGTTGAACCATACTCCAGCTTAGAACTTACATAACAGTAGTATAAAGGTTTAAGTGAAGCAACTTCGACAGGTTCTGAAGATAAAACCTAACATTTTTAGTGCGGACTTGGTAACAGTTTCTACGTGCATATTGAATGATAGCTTGGAGTCAATGGTGACACCAAGATCCTTAAGCACTGTGCAGAGCTCAATGCTTATCGACTGAATTGTATAGTTGAATAAGATTTTGTTGTGCTTTTTCAATGTTGAGGGGTAGTCTATTTTCTAGACACCATTTATCAACTCGGTACAGATCCTCCTGTAGATCCAGACAGTCAGCCAGTGACTGGATAGACCTATAGATTTTTAGATCATCAGCAAATAGAAGCATATTGCTACTAATTTGCCTGCCGATATCGTTGATGAATAGGGAGAAGAGTAGAGGAGCGAGGTTACTGCATTGAGGGTACCGCTGGTAGCGGTAAATCTAAGTGATTGGTGGCCTCTGTATTCAACAAATTGTTCCCTGTCTGACAAATAAAAATGAAGAAAGAGTAGGAGTTCCTTGTAGAATCCTACGATATGTAGCTTACTTAAGAGTATGGTGTGATCCAATCTGTCGAAGGCCTTCGAGAAGTCGGTGTAAGCAGTGTCAAATTGATTATGAGCGTCTAGGGTTGAAGTTGCGAACTGTGTGAATGAAACAAGGTTAGCAACGGTGCTTCTTGACGAGTAGAAGCCATGTTGTGATGGAGAGATAGTGGATTTAACTTGAGGAAATATTTCATCATATAGGCACATCTCGAAAACCTTTGCAAAGTTGGAAAGCATGCAAATTGGTCTATAATTGTCAACAAGGCCCGAGTCGCCTTTTTTAAGGATTGGCCTGATTCTTCCGAGTTTCTAATTAATTGGGAAGGTATTCGTTTTTAGAGAAAGATTGAATATGATACATAGGAGAGTAGCGAAGGCTTCGACACAGTCTTTAATAATAAAATTCGGAATATGTTTGTCAACCAAACATCTTTTGAGATTTTTGCTTGCACACAGTAAATAAACGGCACAAATTTCTGCTTGGAATACACTAGAATACCTGATGCTGATATACAATCCATTGGCTTGAATCCATATGTGAGCACCGAATCTCTCCCGAGTCTTCAGTTTGTCTGTGTACCGTTCCAAATCACCAGGACTCAAAGGATGTTTTTTATCGTGTTCCCAATTATCTTGAATAGGGAACACGACTATATGTGAAATTATAGACAGGAAGACACCAATCATCCGCTGACTGAATGGCAACCTGGTCCCTTATAGGTAAAGCTAGAGCCTTAGGGTATGGACATGTCAATGACGCCTCGATGAGCGCGGTAGCGGTTGCAGTGGTGGTCACAATTTACATAGATACGAGGGCAAACGTACCAAAGATACTATCCTTTCAGTGATCTTTATTTTTCGTTGATGATAGCGAATTCTGAGAATCTATTGATTAATTACAAAATAATGAACTACGATTAGAAGTGACAGCAGTAACTCTTCAAATCGTCAGTTTAATGCTTTTTAAAATCAAAACGCTTTGCTGCTACCCCATTGGACCAAAAGTTAGGCTGGTATATTTCTTCTTTCTTCGTAAACGGAGCTGTTACTAAAAACACCTTATTTTGATTTCCGTTGGTAGGCAATTCCTTTGCATCTATTTCCAGATTTTTAAATGATGGTTTGTTCGATATATATTTGGTAACATTATTTTCAGTTACGCTTTTTGGTACCCTATATACATAGAGCCATAGCTTTTTATCTATACCTGTGAAGCTACTTCCATCTTCAGAAGCACCAGTACCATGACGATATACCAAAAATTCAGACGATTCTACCGAAACCATAAGGTTTGTGCGGGATCCTTTAGCATACCTAACTAAAAATGAGTCACGACGGCTGCTGATCTGAAATGAACATATAAACTTGAGAGTTACCGCGATACTTGCATTTCACCACGATGGGAAAACAAACTACTTTGTTTTGACATCGACATTGCTGTAGACCGCATGGACAGCGGCAAGGGTGAACAGATGAAAACATCTCTGGTATGTACGCTCTTAAAAAAACTATACATTTGTTTTACATACAGGTGAGAGCGTGTTCTCATCCTCAGGACACCGAAAAACTGTGAGGCACTCTAGTGGACACATGATAGAAACCACTCATGGGGAATTTACACCGATCACAATCAGTCCCTCAATGACTAAATTCAGTTATTCGGTAAAATGGTGTGATGGCAAAACATGAATTATTTGTGTTTTTTTTTGACATTTCATGTTTTGAATCAATTTTAAGAAAATTTGTATTGACATTTTTAATGTTTTTAATTTCGATTACTTTTCGACACTTAAGCACTGTGTCACTGAGCCGAATATATGGTTCGCTATCTGACACACTCCAGGGAGGACAACCTCGTTTCACATCGAGAGTTTCGCCAAAGAAACCTACAAATATGTAAAAATATGACAATTTCTCTTACCTTCTTCGATTTCAACAATTTGTACAGTTTCATTAAAAACTGCTTCTTGGAAGGAGTTTCCGGCAGCATCACGGTAAGCCAAATTAATATTCAATCCAAAAGGTCTGCCAGCAAATGCTTCTGAAGGTACAAAGCTATAATGCAATGTGGTTTCTTGTTCGGGGATTACGATTTTATTGTAACCAATAGCAGAAAAATTTTGAATGTAGAAATTGAAGTCCATTGGATATCTGAATGAAGCTTCCAAACTTTCTATGATAAAGTCTTGATCGCCTTTATTACGGAATCCAACCAAAAATTCTACTGGTAAGCCGGCAGGAATTTCTGAAACAAAAAGATTTAGCATTTTTAGTACTTGATTCAACTAAGTTTATCCTAACATGTTTAGTGCCAGACGAGTCCAACATGGTTTCATACATTCTTCGGACTTAAGGGCTTTATGAGCCCAACGTAGACTCAATTGTATTGGCGAAACATTTCTTTATATATCTGGTTTGTTAATATGAGACGTGCGTGGCACCACACAGCAAATTGTTTCCGGTACATATTCTACCTAGTAAAAAACGATTTTTGGTAAAGATGTATTTATCTTTCTTTACGTTTTTACTAATGAAATGAAATAAAAGTTGTGTTCTTTATATTTGTTTAACAGGCATGAACACTGAGAAAAAACAACAAAAATAAAAATGTTGTACATTAAGATATTAAGTTTTGACTGCTTTATGCACCTCAAAAAAAACAAGAATGGCAGTAATGTTTGCATGCATTCGGAACACTTTAGGGAACTTTGAGCAGTCTTCTTTGCTGCCTTCTTTGATCCGCATTGGTCTCACAACACCTTGAATGGCCTCGCAAGACCTTGAATACAAAATTGTAACTTGGTGATTGTATGAGACCAACATGTCACCATTTTATATTTTTTCTTAAAATGATGAATTTTTTCATTGTTATAAAAATCACTAAATATGATGATCTAGTAGGGTGTATCGAAAGAAATATTTTTAGGGAATTCCAAGTTGATAAAAAGATCTATGAAACGATCTATGATATACACCACAAAAAAAATTTAGTTCAATTGAAAAAAAAATTAGGTCTTCCGCAAGAGACCTATATCATTAAGACCCCCTACTAGTATCCCTGTGTCATTCAGCGCGCTAGCTAGTTACTCTTCGTGAGTCCCAAGCAAGTGTGCAGATCTCGAGCTCACCATACAGCTAACACTTTCATATAGCACGGTGAGTGAGAGACATATGTACATGCGTGAAGTAACGTACATCGGGTACGTGGTTCAAATGAATGGCTCTTGATAAATGACTCATCTTGGTAAGCTGAACAAACAACAGTAAAAATAGCGATCTATCACTACTGTGAATGTTAGATAACTGACACAGTTCTTTATTTCTCCACCCTAAGGGCTGACAGCCATCTTTACCATAGCTACTTCGCCTTACACAAGTTTATACCTTTTGTAAATGTATGTAGGTATATGGATTCGTCTAATACATATATTATTACTATTATAATAAAAATATTTTGCCTAACAAAATGTGACACCTACATTAATCGAAAACTTATTCCCGCATCTATTAATCAAAAATTTACATGTTTAAAAGTGAATTATTTATTATTTGTTTGCTTATAGTAATGAAACATATATTCTTTATAGGATTTTGCAAACAGTGGAAAGAAAAGCTATCTATGAGAACTAAAGGAAAAACTATATATATAAATATTAATGAAATCTTTGCATTCTTTCGATAACCTGACTTCTGGTTATGCTACCAAGTGAAAATTCTTATCAGCCAGTCTCATTTTAACACTAGCATCCAACCTACGGCTAAGCAGGCTAAACTAGTATCCACATGATCCCCTACGATATGTAAATTCAGTTAAAAATGAGAACAAAGGCCTGAAATTAATTTATTTACGTACCTTGTCTTTAAAAAAATTTTTTCATTCTAATGAATTACATTTTCATAAAATCTCATTCAGTTTCTTGGAATGCTTAGCCTTTGAAACGTTTTTCGTCCTTATTGATGACTCATCAGAAAAGCCCAAAGCCACTCACAACGATGTTCCATGCAAAACTAAGACAATATCCATGAACAAGTTTAAAATAATTATAATTTTGACATTGACTGATAAAAAACAACAGATCTACACCTATCTATTATCTAACTAGTATTGGAGCCTATATACTCTATGCATGTTTAAAAGTGAATTATTTATTATTTGTTTGCTTATAGTAATGAAACATATATTCTTTATAGGATTTTGCAAACAGTGGAAAGAAAAGCTATCTATGAGAACTAAAGGAAAAACTATATATATAAATATTAATGAAATCTTTGCATTCTTTCGATAACCTGACTTCTGGTTATGCTACCAAGTGAAAATTCTTATCAGCCAGTCTCATTTTAACACTAGCATCCAACCTACGGCTAAGCAGGCTAAACTAGTATCCACATGATCCCCTACGATATGTAAATTCAGTTAAAAATGAGAACAAAGGCCTGAAATTAATTTATTTACGTACCTTGTCTTTAAAAAAATTTTTTCATTCTAATGAATTACATTTTCATAAAATCTCATTCAGTTTCTTGGAATGCTTAGCCTTTGAAACGTTTTAGATAGGTGTAGATCTGTTGTTTTTTATCAGTCAATGTCAAAATTATAATTATTTTAAACTTGTTCATGGATATTGTCTTAGTTTTGCATGGAACATCGTTGTGAGTGGCTTTGGGCTTTTCTGATGAGTCATCAATAAGGACGAAAAACGTTTCAAAGGCTAAGCATTCCAAGAAACTGAATGAGATTTTATGAAAATGTAATTCATTAGAATGAAAAATTTTTTTTAAAGACAAGGTACGTAAATAAATTAATTTCAGGCCTTTGTTCTCATTTTTAACTGAATTTACATATCGTAGGGGATCATGTGGATACTAGTTTAGCCTGCTTAGCCGTAGGTTGGATGCTAGTGTTAAAATGAGACTGGCTGATAAGAATTTTCACTTGGTAGCATAACCAGAAGTCAGGTTATCGAAAGAATGCAAAGATTTCATTAATATTTATATATATAGTTTTTCCTTTAGTTCTCATAGATAGCTTTTCTTTCCACTGTTTGCAAAATCCTATAAAGAATATATGTTTCATTACTATAAGCAAACAAATAATAAATAATTCACTTTTAAACATGCATAGAGTATATAGGCTCCAATACTAGTTAGATAATAGATAGGTGTAGATCTGTTGTTTTTTATCAGTCAATGTCAAAATTATAATTATTTTAAACTTGTTCATGGATATTGTCTTAGTTTTGCATGGAACATCGTTGTGAGTGGCTTTGGGCTTTTCTGATGAGTCATCAATAAGGACGAAAAACGTTTCAAAGGCTAAGCATTCCAAGAAACTGAATGAGATTTTATGAAAATGTAATTCATTAGAATGAAAAAATTTTTTTAAAGACAAGGTACGTAAATAAATTAATTTCAGGCCTTTGTTCTCATTTTTAACTGAATTTACATATCGTAGGGGATCATGTGGATACTAGTTTAGCCTGCTTAGCCGTAGGTTGGATGCTAGTGTTAAAATGAGACTGGCTGATAAGAATTTTCACTTGGTAGCATAACCAGAAGTCAGGTTATCGAAAGAATGCAAAGATTTCATTAATATTTATATATATAGTTTTTCCTTTAGTTCTCATAGATAGCTTTTCTTTCCACTGTTTGCAAAATCCTATAAAGAATATATGTTTCAAAAATTTACATATTTCCGAAAATTGTACACAATTCGGTACGAAACCAAATATCACCCAGTATTCGTATAAAAATATTTCACGTATATTCTGGCAGTAAAATTTAAAGTTTTAAAATACAGTCGATTCGTGTAGTTTTTAGAATCTCTAGAAATGTACATCTCGGGCGAAGCAAGTAGGTTTCACACCGATAAGACACTTCAGTTAATAGGGTCAACATTAACATTCGCCGATAACATAAACACAGGTGCACGGTTTCTCGTGGGAGCGGAGCCGGAGAGAGACAATTTGGTGTGTAACGTCACGAATATTGAGGCATTTTTCAAGTATAAAAACGCGAGGGAATTTTATATCGGGGTCAATCGCTATCTATCATTGATCGAATCCGATTGTTTGCCATAGTGCTCGTTGAAATAAGACTGGGAGCTGCGAACCAACTGACCACCTCTCCGCTGACCCATTAGATAGATAGATAGATAGATAGATAGATTTATGTTAGTTGATCAACAACAATCATTACATTCGTCAATAAATTAATGTACTTTACAGCAAACATGTTTTAAGACCAGACAATTATGTAAATTTAGTAAACAAACATCAGATATATACTTAGTGATAAAATTACAACACAAATATTATTACTTATACATACGATATAAAATAGTCAATAATACAAATATGAAACATAAAACACTAAAGCTTTTCTGACTAGTAATTCTTTTACTTTTGCCTTATACTTGTTTAGAGTTAATCCTTTGTAGTTATTTGGTAGCTTGTTAAAGAATAGAGGGCTGTAGTAATTAGTTGCCAATCGAGATTTACGTAGCCTGAAGTAGTCTATTCTAATATCATCTCCGTCTCTGGTCAAATACTGATGAAAATTTTTATTTTTATTATAGACATCTTGATTAGTATAGGCATAAACTAGACATTCATATATAAATCGGCAGGGTATGGTTAAAACCTTAAGTTGAATAAATATATTTTTACGTCATGTCTGTAGTTGATGTTAGCTACGATTCGAAGAGCCCTTCTTTGTAGAGCAAAAATGCGCTCCACATGACAAGAACGACCCCAAGCCAGAATGCCATAACAGCTTAGTGACTGAAAAATTGCATGAAATGTTTGGAGCAATATATTATGTGGTAATATTCTTGACAAGTTTTTGAGTAAAAAGATATTTTTAGAGAGTCTAGTTGCCAGATGCACGACTTGGTTTTCAAATTTAAGTGTTGGATCGAGATCAATCCCCAGAAATTTAGTTTCAGTAGGATTATTTTCATTTGCGATTTGCTTGAGGCTAAAAGTTATGTTGACAGTTTTAGATGCATTTAGTGACATTTTATTGGCAAGGAACCAATTATTTAAATTTGTAGTATTTTCTTTCATAACGTTATTTAAAATGTCATAATTCAAATTTTAGTTCACCAAAGTTGTATCATCTGCAAAAAGAATCAACTTATCATTAGGAACTGAAGTATTTATATCATTTATATATATATATATAAGGAACAATAAAGGCCCCAGTATAGAGCCCTGGGACACTCCATGTATTATATCTTCCCACTCTGATATTGATTTTCTATAAAAAGTTTTTTGCTTTCTTGCAGATAGGTAACTACTAACGAGGGCTAAGCTTTTCCTATTTAATCCACAGTAAGATAATTTATTTATTAGTATTGAGTGGGAAACACAATCGAAGGCTTTTGAGAGATCGCAGAATGTAGAACCCATATAAAACCCCTTTTCAAAGGCCTCCGATATGTATTCCAAAAGATCCGTGATAGCAGAAGTAGTAGATTTATGTAATCGAAACCCATATTGGGCACTTGTAAATAAGTTATTATTTTCAAAATAGTCATAGAGTTGACTTTTTAATAAGTATTCGTATACTTTGGATAGTGCGGGAATAAGTGTTATTGGGCGATGATTATTTGGATATAACTGTAGCTATTAGCTAAGATTATACACTGGACTTTATTGTTCGCCATAGTGCTCATTGAAATAAGACTGGGAGCTGCCAACCAACTGACTACAGCATCCGCTGTACTTTCCATTGTCCACCAGATACTTGCTGAAACAAAGCTGAACTGGGAACGAGACTGATAAAAAGAGATTTTTACGAAGCGACCTAAAAACTCGCGATCTCTATTGTACCCTCACAATGCGAAAGGGACATTGGTCAGTTTTTTGTTGTCACCAACACCCAAAAGTGCCAGGTTAATAATGTTGGAAATGCAGGATGACGAGACAAATAACAGTGGCCCGGGTCACCTCGCGATTTATATGCAAGGTATAAATAAATAATGTCGCGGAAAGAGAGAAGTATTTTTTCTAAATGTAACTTCGTTAATAATTACAAAATCAAATGAAACCGGACCGAGAAAAACTTCAATTAAATTTGTTACATTTCAGCTCTATATTTCGGAACTTAAATTCACGGTATCGCTATTTTGGCGGTTTGGCATTGTGTTTGAATTTATTATTTAGTAATTTTCTATAAATGTTAGTTTTATTTTCAGCATTTTTAGCTGGTTAGTAGAATTTCAGTTACTATGTTAAATCTTGTTTTATTTAAAAACAGTAACTTTTAAAATATTTACTTTTCAACAGCGGCAGATTTTTGTTGGTAAACAATTTCTGTTACGTTTTGTTTTGTCGTGTCGTCAATGAACTTCTATAATATTTGATGTCCGAACAGTTTACAGCTGTACGAGATAGCTGGTATACTTGTGTCTGACAGCAGGGTGCAATCCCGAGTCGTTTGTGGGTGAGCCACTAATAATGATTTGTGATATGCACTCGTTCGACATAAGTATTCATTTAAACAAAATTACATGTTTAAACTTTGTATTGGGTGTTTTACCTTATTTTATTCATTCACGTCGACATTTTTTTATGTCATGTGCAAGTTGAAATTGATATAAATTGCTTGTTCATGCAATTGTTTGAACAATTACAAATCTACAATAAATTGCCAATGGCAGCCAATAGGCAGGTTCTGAATCAAGTTTATTGATTAGATCCCATAATTCTACGCTTCGCAACGTCAAACTATGTTTGAATAGGCAATTACTTGAGATTTCAACTTGCCGTGCATTCAATTAAATAAACTATTGCGAGTTTTTCGCCACCCAAGTATGAACTTTACATGTTCCAAATTCAACATTCTTTCACTTCAGTTTTGAACGAGTATTCTCGTTATAATCATTATTATTTTAGTGATTATTGGAGTTGTTTAATTGACCATTCGATAAACTTACACGTGACTGTTTGTCCCAACGAAATCTGTTGCTGTAATATAAATTGGTGATAAAATTATTCACATTTCGATTTATATGTAAGCAATCCTTTTCTGGCTTTTGCCGCACCGATGTTTGTAATTGATACTATCTGACAATTGTCTCATTATATGTATAAAAACGTTCCTTGTTCCTTTTACCAGAAATTGAAAATAAAGTGCATTATTACTACTAAAAGTGACAAGTAAATATAAGATTTACTTGTCTTAAATAAAACGAATATTTAAGATAAACTAAGTAAACATAAGGTTTACTTGGATATTATAATTAGTGAATGAAAATGAAATCTAAAATATGATACAAACTTAACCAAAAGTTAACATGAAAATAATATAAATAATTCAGTATAAATTAAATAAAGGAAATAATTTTGAGTCTGAACTTTATACAGGGTATTATAAAAATACCTAACTATTTTATCAATTAAATAAACAAGTGCCAAAACAATATTCAGTGCTTAATTTGAACAATTAAGTAAAGAACTATAATTAGAACTTTGCCAAACAAATTAATAGCAATATCTAGTGTAAAGAACGAATCATTAAATGTCGTAATATAATAATAGTTAATTATCAAATAAATAAATAAATAGAACCAGTAATATCAAACCTAGAAAAAGAACTATGGCAACAATAATAATAATAATAAAAGTACTTTATTGAGTAAAAACCCAAATGGCCATTGACCGAAGTCCTTCAGCCTTTTTTTTAACAATAATATAATAAATTTTGTAATAAGTATGGATAACAGACAGCAAAATTTAAATAGCATGTGAAAGAAAAAAAAAAAAATCAGGCAAATTTGTTACAATGTTACAATTATTATTGACTTTTTATCATGTGGTCCTTATTTCACGAATGTGTTCCCACAGGGTTTTGCCCGGACACTTCCTGCTGCTAGGTCTTTCATGGTTTCTTGTTTTGCACAGAGGTTGAAGTATTTCTACGTTGTGGTCATTCTTGGCGAACTTAGTGGATAGTTTAAATAGTCTCTGTGGAATTGGCTCTGTATTAGTTATTAGATAAAGAAGAGTGTTTGGTGGGTTGTGCAAGGGATTTCTTGGGTGTCGATATTTAGTGATGGCTCTGAGCGATGATGTTTCTGCAACATGGATGTTGTTTATTGCTGGTTTTCTGGCATTTAAGTAGATGGGATGGCTGTAGTCAACCACCACACCAAATCCATAAAAAAGAGGTGTATCTCTAGAAGCAAACACTTTTGCTGCATGACCTACAAAAATAAGGGAATCAGCAAAAAGACAGCAGCACACATATAGGGAAGTAATGGCTGTTAACGCAGTATTCGTATATTTTAATAATATAGAGATGTACATTGTATCCTAGTTTTCGAATAATGTTTTTGGATATGTTATCTTTTCCAGGGGCTGTGTTTCTTCCTTTATTTAATATTTCGAAGTATGTCTCCTCGTTTATCATATTATTTTGTTCTAGCAGTTCTTCTGAGAAAAAATTATTGCACCAATTTCTTATATATTCGTAAATTGTTTCGTCATATTGGTTGTCATTTTTTATCCTGTAGGTTTTTTCAAAATGTTCAGCAAATAGTTCTGCCTTTTCAAGGTCGCTGTTATAGGATATATCATGTTCTTCCAATGCTGCTATGGATGGGGTCTGTTTATATCTCGATAATTTTCTGATTTGTTGCCAATAGTTTCTTCCATGTTGTTGATTTATCTCATTACAGGCATTTGTCCATTTGTGTTCCTTGTATTCTTTTATTAACTTTTGAATATTTTTGTTGTAATCGTTGAGAAATCTTTTGTAAACTTCATTTTTAGTCTGTAGGTAGTCTCTGTACATTTTCCTCTTGTTTTTTATTAGTCTGATGATAAACGGTGGTAATTCGTACAAGTAGAATTTAGTCCTTCTTTTTGGAGAGTTATGTATTAATTGCCTCAGTTAATTTTTCATTAAAGATATTTATTGTTTGTTCATCAAGTGGAAGGTGTTGACGTTCTTCTACGTATTTTTCAATTATTGTGTTAACTTTTTCGATGTCGCATTTGTGGAAATTAATTCGCTCTTCTTCTACCTCACTTATTGCTTTGTCGAGTTCTATGTTTACCTCTATTGCCAAATGATCAGATCCTATGTCAGGGTAGGTTTCGATCTTGTTTATATTGTTTTCAATATTAACAGTGTATAGTAATAGATCTGGTGTTGTATCTGGGTTATTCCTCATAATAAATGTAGGAGGTGTGTCAGCCTTCTTGAAGGAAGAGTTACTCAAAAATGCCTGAAGTTGACGGTCTTTTATTCTGTTGATGTTAAAATCACCTATTATTATGCCATATTTATATAAGGCTGCTTTAGTAAATATTGTTTCTTCAATATTTGATGTTGGATGTATATATACCAAGAATATGTGAATTTTATCATCTTGGAATGGTATTGAAAAATGTGTGACTTCGTTAAGCGGATTGTTTATCCGCGGAGGATTTTCCCTTTTCATTTTTAAAATAGGCTCTATTTGAACTAGTCTTCCACCTCTTATGTTGTTATTTATCACATTTCCGTTAAACTGCAATACATCCCAATTTCTGTAATGCGTATTACTGTTTCCTTTTGTTTTAGTTTCGACGAATAGTGCACAGTTAATTTTATTTTCCTCTACTATGTTGTTGATTATATGTTTTTTTGGAATGTAACTATTTACATTAGCGTACAGTACCTTAAGCATCGACGTGAACTTGAATATAATTTTTTCCAGGTAGTGGTTCAGTTGGTGAGATGGTTAAGGGTTCGTCTAAATCAAACATTAAGATGTACAGCCTGTTCCCCGAAAACGAGGCCACTGTGTCGATGTTGTATTGTGTTATGAATCGTTTCCTTAGCTTCTTTAGTAGTTCTTCTCTATCTCTATTCTTTTCTTTGTTTATTTTTAATATATAAATGTTTATTATCATGTCATGTATTGTAATTGGTGAATGAATTTTAGAGTTTTTTGTATTTTTTTTATCAATTTCTTGGCTTTTTTTGTTTAGTGGCTTAATCTGTGTGTTAGGAAGGCCTTGTGTTGGTTGTGTAGGTCTTTTTGGACAATTGAGTGACCATGCAGCATGTTCTTCTGATCCACAGCCCGTACATTTCATTGGTAGTGGAGAGTTGCATTTGGAATGGTGGTGAGGTCCGTTGCATTTAGTACACTTTAATGGAGTGGTGCATTGTTCTTTAGTGTGTGTAAATTGTAAGCATCGTGGGCATGGTTGTGGAATTGGAGCAGGTGGTAGGCTTGGAAAAACTGGGTAGTGTTTATGTTTGTAGATTATTCCCTTATTAAGCAGTTGCTCGCTGGATTTTAAGCAGTTCGTTATTATTCGAATCATTAGTGTTTGTTTGTTGTTGACTTTTGCAATTATTCTTTTGCAGTAATGGTGTCTTATGCTCATTCTTTTAATGTGTTCGCTTATCTCTGAGTCCGTTATTTCATGTTCGACTGACCCAATAATTACCGAGTATGAATTTGTAGTTAAAGGCATGTCTTGATTGGGGGTGTATGAGTCTGAGGTTTCTTGGTAATTTTTTATTTTTTTGTCAGATATAAGTTTATTTAAAATCTGTGTGATTATTTTCTTCTCTTTGTTTGTTTTTATGAGGAATCCTTTTTTTGTTTGTATTATGACTTCATCTGATTGTGGTTGTGCTGCCTCCCATATTTCAGACATATCTTTTCTAGTTATGTCAGTCATAGTGGTGATGTAGAATAGGTGTTTGAATTTTTTGTGTAGCATTTCACTCATCCTTGCTGAATAGTTTTTGTGTGTGTATATTGCATTGGTTTTGTTTTGTTGGTTTTTTGTGGATGTATTTATCTCTGTGTTTTTTGTACTGCTAGTATTTGAGCCTAATATTATTTCATTGACATCTTCTTGTGTTAATCTATTCTTTTTGTTTATGTTTCCTGCTGCCTCTCCTTTTGTTTTTCTTTTGTGTCTCACTTTCTTCCATTGTCCATTATCTTCTAATTCCATTTCACTATAACTTCCATCACTTTCAGAAGTCATTTTGGTTTAAATTAATTCTTAAAGTGTTCAGTATCAGGAGTAAATTTAAAAAGGTTTTCACTCTAACACTGTCTGTTAAGAACTGTGTATGGTAACAATAAACTACAAATCACAAACGTAAATTTGAGTCCTACCACTAAACTAGACGAACACATGGCCAAATTAGTTTAATTGTTTTTATAATTAGACATTCAGGGGGAGAGGGGAGGGTAACTAGTAATTAATCAAACCAGAATTTAACTAGAAAACAATAGGCATAGGGGGGGTACGTAAAAATAGCAATTTTTGGAAACACTTGTATTAATTGTTTTTGTCTATAACTGACATTCAGTTAATTTATGTAACACAATTTTATTCGTTTTCATTGGAATTTATCCTTCGAAGGGGGTGAAATCAGCTAACTGAATGTCAGGATAGAAAGAAACAATGAATACAAGTATTTCCAAAAATTGCTACGATCTTTTTTCATGTTTGGAGGTAGTTTTGCTGTTCAAGGGTTGTTTTTCAAAAAAATATTTTTGATTTTTCTATATTTTGGAGATGATTTTACCCCCTTTGAGGGGCTCTATGCGTGAATTTCTAACCCTTTTGATAGAAAATACATGATTTCGCTTCTCTAAGATTGATTTAATAGAAATAATAATAAACTTTTTATCCATAGACCACACTACAACATATGGTACCAGACTCATCAAATGATTACTAAAGAGAATAAATACATAAAATAAATAATGAGAACAAATACAAAAGTACTAAAATAAAGGTACACAAATATAAACAAAAACAATTACAGACAGTTAGGCCATAGTTTCTGCGATTACATTGCTGAACACATTATTATACAGGGTGCGCCAAAGTTCTGATTTTGGTCGATTACGGCTGTATTTGAAATGGTGGAAATATATTGTCTATAGATTATTTTCTTGATTTTCAATTCTGAATAACCAGAAAATATGTACAATTATACAGGGTACTCCGTTTTCGTTGTCCGAGCAACAACTTCGTTATTTTAAATGGAACACCCTATATTTTTTTCCTTTATCGAGTTACCCATCTAATTATATTCATAATTCTATTAAGGTGGTAGGTACTTAAAATGAACCGTTTACGATATAAAAAAGATTTTTTGACAAAAAGTGAGGTTTGCGGATAAGTTTTTGAGTACCTCTGATTTCATAGACAAGAGAGTTTTCAAAATTCTGCTTATACTGTTATGTTGAGCATATTAAGGGCTAGTAGGGCAGAAACATTATTAATATTAATCTTATACAGAGTGCTGAAAAAATTGAGTTTAATGTTTCGCTAATAAAAAAGGCCGTAATTCAATTTTTTCAAATGGGACGTACTATTTTCAGTTCTGTCATCTAATGAAGTGTTAAATTATCTTTCCATTGATATATCATAGTAGGTATTTATCTTTAGGAGTTGCATAGATATTAAGGTTAATTGTCTGGATCAGTCATTTTTCTTGCTGGAACTTCATGAGGTTTGTACTGCACTTCACCAGTTTCGATAAATCTGTCTCTAAGATTACTAAATGCAGGTTCTAAAGGGTGTCTCCTTTCAGGATATCTGGTTTTATAGACTCGGGATGCTAAGAGGCTGTTCCTTGAGCACTCCCCCAGAATAAAAATCATGTCAACCATTTCTTCCCGCGAATAATTCATATTTAATATAATTATATGCAAATGCAACTTCCTGGAACTGTAAAAGCTACTAGTATTTTATTAAAGACAATCAAAACAAAAGCACTTACCGATATAGCAGTAACACAAAACTTTAGAACATCCACAGACACGTGTTTTGACATCTATGTCTCTTCGGTGCGGCTTTTTCTAAAGTTCACAATCAACTGAAATATGTAAGCAAATACTCGTGTTATAACTATCAAAGGATTACCAGAACAGGATATTAAAAATTAAAATTAGATTATAGGAAATTCCCCGTAAAGGGATAATTATCAATATAATTATATGCAAATGCAACTTCCTGGAACTGTAAAAGCTACTAGTATTTTATTAGCTAATAAAATACTAGTAGCTTTTACAGTTCCAGGAAGTTGCATTTGCATATAATTATATTGATAATAAAATATAAAAATAATTAATAAAATACTAGTAGCTTTTACAGTTCCAGGAAGTTGCATTTGCATATAATTATATTGATAATTATCCCTTTACGGGGAATTTCCTATAATCTAATTTTAATTTTTAATATCCTGTTCTGGTAATCCTTTGATAGTTATAACACGAGTACTTGCTTACATATTTCAGTTGATTGCGAACTTTAGAAAAAGCCGCACCGAAGAGACATAGATGTCAAAACACGTGTCTGTGGATGTTCTAAAGTTTTGTGTTACTGCTATATCGGTAAGTGCTTTTGTTTTGATTGTCTTTAATAAAATACTAGTAGCTTTTACAGTTCCAGGAAGTTGCATTTGCATATAATTATATTAAATATGAATTATTCGCGGGAAGAAATGGTTGACATGATTTTTATTCTGGGGGAGTGCTCAAGGAACAGCCTCTTAGCATCCCGAGTCTATAAAACCAGATATCCTGAAAGGAGACACCCTTTAGAACCTGCATTTAGTAATCTTAGAGACAGATTTATCGAAACTGGTGAAGTGCAGTACAAACCTCATGAAGTTCCAGCAAGAAAAATGACTGATCCAGACAATTAACCTTAATATCTATGCAACTCCTAAAGATAAATACCTACTATGATATATCAATGGAAAGATAATTTAACACTTCATTAGATGACAGAACTGAAAATAGTACGTCCCATTTGAAAAAATTGAATTACGGCCTTTTTTATTAGCGAAACATTAAACTCAATTTTTTCAGCACTCTGTATAAGATTAATATTAATAATGTTTCTGCCCTACTAGCCCTTAATATGCTCAACATAACAGTATAAGCAGAATTTTGAAAACTCTCTTGTCTATGAAATCAGAGGTACTCAAAAACTTATCCGCAAACCTCACTTTTTGTCAAAAAATCTTTTTTATATCGTAAACGGTTCATTTTAAGTACCTACCACCTTAATAGAATTATCAATATAATTAGATGGGTAACTCGATAAAGGAAAAAAATATAGGGTGTTCCATTTAAAATAACGAAGTTGTTGCTCGGACAACGAAAACGGAGTACCCTGTATAATTGTACATATTTTCTGGTTATTCAGAATTGAAAATCAAGAAAATAATCTATAGACAATATATTTCCACCATTTCAAATACAGCCGTAATCGACCAAAATCAGAACTTTGGCGCACCCTGTATAATAATCATATCTCAAAACTGTGTTTCAAAATATTTTTTTATGTTGTAATATACATTATTTAAAAGTAATTTTTAACTTCCTTTTTAAATGATATTATACTATATAATTCTTTTATTGTTTGCGGCAGCTTCTTGTACAGTTTGATACCCCTATATCGAGGACTTTTTTTCAAAACAGATAGTGTATGTATTGGTATTGATAAGTCATTTGTCCTTCTAGTTTCATAGGCATGGTTATAATTATTACATAAAAGCTCTTGTAAATTCTGTTTAACAAATATGACAATTTCATAAATAAATATGCTAGGTATTGTTAGAATATTATGTTCCTTGAAAACATTTCTGCAAGATACATTCTTATTTATCCCTTTTATATTTTTACTTACTGCCATTTTTTGGATTTTAAATTTCTAAGAAATGAGATGAGTCCCAGAATACGATGCCGTATTTCACCCGGGAGTAAAATTGAGCATAATAATAGGAAAGGACAACAGGTGTGCTAGTTTTCTTAATTTAAGTAAGATAAAACATAAGAGAGCTTTTTGCACAAAATGTCAATATGCATTTCCCGCAGTTTAGGGCATTGTCAATATAAATACCTGAAAATATATATTATAGTTTGATAATCTAGGTGTAAAATGGATGAATACAGTCTTTGATGCATTTAAAAGTAATTTATTTTCAAAAAACCAGGATGTAAAGGTATTAATTTTGTTTTGCGAAACATCAAATAGACTAGTCATCTTCGGACTAGTACTCAAATATGAATTGTCATCTGCAAACATTATCAAATTACCGTTATCAACAGTTCCCGGTTAATTGTTAATAAATAATAAAAAGAGCAGCGGTCCAAGAACGGAACCCTGTGGGACGCCAACATTCGGTATGTCTGATTTTATGTTATTTAGCTCAACAGTTTGATTTCGGCCTGAAAGATACGACTCCAGCCAGCTGTTAATTTTTCCTCTAAATCGATATCTGCATAGTTTTTTAATCAGCAAGTCATGACCTACCAGATCAAATGCCTTGTTTAAGTCCATGAAAATTCCAAAACATTTATTATTTTTATTTATAGCATCATGTAGTTCAAGAAAATGCATAACAGCAAGCTGACTGCGTGGACCTTCCTGCTTGAAATCTATGCTGAGCATCAGACATTATGTGAAAGTTATTAATAAAGTTTAACATTCGAGAAAACATTACTCTCTCCATTATTTTTGAGATTGTTGACAGTAAAGAAACTGGACGATAATTATCAATTATTGCTGTACCCTTTTTTGTGTAAAGGTATTACATTAGCTAGCTTCAAGTCATTAGGGAACACTTCCTCAGATAAAGATCGATTTATTAGGAAAGTCAAAGGCTCCACAACATAACTGGAAACTACCTTCAACATTTTTGCACTAATATTATCCACTCCAGAGGAGTTTGATTGTTTAAGATCCATTATTATATGGAAAATTTCAGTTTCTGAAACAGGTCTAATAAACATTGTTGGGTATTGCAGTTTTATAGAGATGTAAAGTTTGCATTATCAAATGTTTGCCTTAAATTTACTGCCAAATTTATGTAGTGTTGGTTAAATGCATTATCTATTTTATTTACATTACTTTCCATGTTATTGTCTATTTCAATCTCCTTTATAGGATTCTCTTTTCTATTTTTCCCCAAATCTTCATTTATGATTGACCAAGCCGCTTTCGATTTGTTACTAGCCTGATTATAAAACTGATTATTATATAGACGCTTAGCTGCTAAGACTACTTACTTATAATTTTTTTTATACAGGGTGTAATTAGTTTCATGTCATTAAAAAAAAAACGGTGGTAGGGAACGACAAGACAAACAAAAAAACCTTATATAACATGGGGTCTAAAGCTCATAGTTTTGGAGAAACAAAATAAACAAAAATTTCGAAAATTTTTTGAGAACTGCTGGAATATTGAGATAGGTTTAGATCTAGATCTGATATGAAGAAAACTATACTCTAACTCTCCCTTGTGCAATATTTTAGTTACTGTCGGTGTTTCGTTATGTACACACGTCCAGCCCGCCGTTCGTTGTTTTTGTTATTTTTGAATTTCACGTCATTGTGTATTTACAGTTAAGATTTATTTTATTGACTTACCGTTCAAGTTGTCAAATTCTTGATTATGTACAGACACAACTTACTTGTTCGTTCTTTTTGTATTCCTTTTTGGCTTTTGTACCAAGTTTTTATTTTATTTTTCTTTATTGACAACGTTAGTAGATAGTTTAGTGTTGAACGAAGTGCGTATGTACTTAATTCGACGTACCGAACTGTGTATTGATACAGATGCAGAGATTTTGAATCATTTAGGTAGGTAGTAAGCTTTTAACCCAGGACACTCATTTATGTTACAAATGTTATTAAACCACATTTAAATTTTCTAAATTATAAACAATCCAATATATTGTTCCAAATTAAAAAACACACATGTAAAGAAATGCTCTGTTTAAACCTCTATGGCCATTATTTGCTTGCAATTGTGCACGAAGAGAGAACGAATTATTTACCGCTTTATACTTGCCTCAGTTCAGTTGAGGCGGTACATCAAAGGCGGTCGATGATCCTTTGACACCGCGTGTGCCGGCCAGCACTTTCTTATGACAATTTAAAAGTTGTATAATTGGGAAGTACAAGTCCATCGACCAAGAAAAGCAGTGGTTCTCAATAGTTGTCTACCATAATATTAAATATGTTAACCTAGATCAGTGTTTTTCAAAGTGCCCCTAGAGGGAAAAGTCATAAAGGTTTTTTGTTTGTCTAGTCGGTCCCCATTACCAGTTTTTTTAATGACATGAACCTGATTACACCCTGTATATTCTATAGTAATCTATGTGGTCTAATACTAATAGAGTTGTTTTTAGATTTATCGATATTTTTTAAATTCAACCCCTGAATAGGGGTAATTACTGAACATTTTTAAAAAACCAAGAACAATGCCCCTCTTGGTATTTAATAAGGATTAATTTGAGAACAGCTAAACCTTTTTACAATTTTTCCCAAGCTCGCAATCTACTACCCAAAAACAGGTGGATTTTACGATCACGCCTTCATATTCAAAAACAAAGTTTTCACAATCAATAAGCATTTTGTTGGAATGATTTCAAGCAAGCACAACTCAAACTTCACTTAGTAGTAGGTATAGTAAAAGAATTTATTTGATAGCAAGCACCAATGCATGACAGCTTGGTGGTTATCACTTTTTGTGACTACATGTATTTAGTAGTTTGTCTAAACTAAGTCTGTAAAAGGACGATAATAAATGCATGTGATAAACATATGCAATAAAATCTGCTAGTTTTAAAATTTGGAGATGTATCTTTATATCAGAATAAGAACATAGCTACCTAATATTGGTGAAGTTAAAACTTTTTGAAAAATCAAACAATATATTTAGAGTTTTAGAGAAAATCTACGTATGAGATTATAATTTACTAAAATTTCTGAATTAAAAATAAAAATATTTGGCTCGGTCTTTAGCCAAGCATAAATTATATATCACCCTTCATCAACAATTGAGGACAAACTTATATAACATTAAGCCTAGATATAGATTAGAAAGAAACATGATATGTCATACCCGAAGAATCAACAACTACTAATTGCGTAAGTACACCCTATTTCACCGTACTTAAGTATGTTCCTGTAATACTGTGGTTTATTTTGCTCTTTCTTATCTTCAGTACTCACATATAACTCATGCACACATACCCCATATTGCAAATGACTAACTATTAACAATAAAATAGCATTATAAATTATAGAC
Organism: Stenurella melanura; assembly: GCA_963583905.1. NCBI lineage: Eukaryota > Metazoa > Arthropoda > Insecta > Coleoptera > Cerambycidae > Stenurella > Stenurella melanura. The sequence goes on from OY757309.1 coordinate 150,426,994, forward strand.
CAATGACATTTCATGAATTTCTAAATTTGATTTAATTTCATTCAAAATTTAACAGCGACTAAACTAATCTAGCCTTTAAATACACATAATTGATTTAATATACTCTCAGTTGGACTAATAACAAAATAAAACATATTAAGTACAAATTCAAGAATTATTATTTTTGTTTATAATTGCTATGTAGCAACGACGTATTTATTTATGCAATTTTACAAAAATATTTTTAATATCAAACTGTCAGATTTACATACGCGATCATGTCGATCAAGTCAAATAAGCATATAAAGTATATCTCAGATTAGAATGCAGTTGTTTACGTCATGGGCGGAGAACAGTTTACACAGGCATATGTGGTTTCCCCAGTAAGTGGAATCCCCATCGAGGCCGTCTCAAGGCCATTGGTACACAAGATAAAATTTTAATAATAATAATAATGATCTTTATTGATTAATCGATTAATCAAAGGGCAATTGACGGAGGTCCTTCGGCCCGTTACATTAATCATATACATCCTATAGTGTAATTTGGTTATATTAAAAACAATAGTTTAACACAACATAGGTTAGAGAAAAGAAATAAAAAAATTGTACACTTTTGTTAAGTTAATGTACAATCAAGGAATGTTTTGGTATGATTGAATTTTTTCCAAATGGTGTGTTCTGGGTGCTTGTGTCTGTTTCTTGCGTGAAGGTTCCTTCTGATACAAAATGGGGCAATCAGTACCTTGTTTTCAGGTCTTTGGCAGAATTTGTGCGAAAGGTATACCATTCTGTCTCAATAGATCGTATACGTGTAGTTTGATATAGAAAGTTATTTGAAGGGTGGTGAATTGGGTTATTAGGGTGGCAGATCTTGGTGATGGAATGTAAAGAGCTTGTCTCTGCTAACTTTAGGTTTTGTATTGCAGGATTCTTGAGGTTGAGTAATATTATGTGCCCGTAGGTACTCTATTATAAGTCTACAAATTAGATTTTACATTTAGGTTACATTTTTAGGTTTATTCCATAGCTTTCCATGAAAGGCAACTAAAATGTTTTGCTCTTGATATTGTGCTTTTCTTAGCATTTTTGGTGTGGTAATTGAAGTTGATTTTGTGGTCAATGTTTATCCCTAGATATTTAACACAGGTTTCTGGCTTTATAATGTGATTACACATTCTTAGTGTTGGTGATGTTTCAGATGGTGTGTGGAAAAATATAATTAGATGTGACTTTTCGGGGTTGGGTTTGAGTCTCCATTTGTTGAACCATGTTACTGCCTTATGTGTTAAGTCCTGGAGTTTTTCGATTGTATTTATGACGTTTTCTCCATGGATTACAAGGGCTGTGTCGTCTGTATATTGTAATATGTAGTTTTCATGCGAAAAGTACTCAATATCGTTGCTGTAAATATCCGAGCAGAATATGTTGTACAACATCGGCGACGGTGGAGATCCCTGCGGTAAGCCTTGTTCAGGCAGAAACTCTTCAAAAAGTGTTGTTTGAATTTTAACCTTTAATTTGCGATTTTGTAAAAGATTATCAGAAACACTAGATATTTTGGACATCCTTTATGATGCAGTTTGAAAATTAAACCCCTGTGCCACACACTGTCAAAAGCCTTGCTAATGTCCATAGAGTGCTGCTATTTTAAGGTTGTTAAGTTTGGAAGTTTCCACGTTGTTGATAATTATGGCGAGTGGATGTATGATGTATCGTCGAACATTTAGCTTTAAAACCTAACTGGTAGCTGGGTATAGTATGACCTATGCTTTCTTGAATTCTTAGTTTGATTATTTTTTGTAAATTTTTTCCCAGGACGGGTAGTAATGTTATGGGTCCTGTAATTATTTGGCTTAGTGTGATCTAAATTAGGTATAGCAATGGTTATATTTGTGCCCACTTTCCACTCGTCAGGGAAATAGCAGTGTGCAATTTTTATTATATGTAAATGGATTCGATAATTTAATTGCTTTACTATATTTTTTGTGATGGGATCATGTCCTGGAGCCAGGCCCGTGCGGTGGGTTTTTCAAAGGTGAGGCGATACTTGTAGTTGCCGCCCCAATCCTTACATCAATATTATTAATAAAAACATAAATTTTTGATGTAGATTTTTAATAGGTATAAAGAAACAGTAACGCTAATTGAGACATATGTATTATTAACCAAATAAATAAAAAGATTTTGTCAGTAAAGAAACAAATTAAACATTTACAATTTTATAAATGAACTCGTCTAACTCTCTGCTTTGCAAAATTGCTAATCCGATCGGAGTTATTACTGTAGGAGCGTAACGGCAAAAAACGTTCTTCCAATGAATTAAGCTTAACATCTAAGAGAAAATTAAAGAAGTCTACTTCAAACTTGTCTTTTCACTCAAAGGCGCTTCATCAAGTGCTTCATAAATAAATTGGCGCTTCTTGCGACGTGGTCTAACAACTAAGTTAAATTCTGGTTCGATTTCTAATTCTTCAGCCATTTCTCTGGCTGAGACCCTCATTTGCACAAAACCGTTCAATCTATAAGATTTCAGAAACTGTACAGTTTTTTCCAGCATCTCTACACATACTGCTATATTCATATTATGTGAATGCATAGGTAATGATATTTTGGTTACTTGAAAGAGAATATCATACCACAAAATTATACTACAAATACATGTATAAACTTTGACCTTTTTTGCCAAACAATTGGCTTTATTTTTAGTATCAGCATTTATCACATTATTATCTATAATTGCCACCAATGCATCATAGACTGCACCTATTTGATTCTTAATGCCTTTAAGGCATCAATTTTGCTGGACCACCTTGTGGTACTTAGAGGTTTAAGGATTAGTTGACTTGAATGAGCCGACAGTTCTTTAATCAGCACAGACAATCTCTTTGGAGATCCAGTGAAAAATATGTACAACAATTGAAAAAGAACCCAAAACTTCTCCGGAACAAACAGCTGCATCGTTGACAACTAAATTCATCGAATCACATGCATAGGGTACATTTGTGAACTCCCTTCATATTTGAGCCATTGCCATAATCTTGTCCTCTAATATCTTTAATGTCAAAATGTAATTCTGCAAGATGTTTGACAATAAGTTCAGCGAGTCCCTCTCCAGTTGTTTCAGTTGCTTAAAAAAATCTGACGAAAAATTCTTCACACCTAAATTGATTAGTAGTGGGATCCAAATATACTGCTCTCAAAATTAAAGATAATTAATAAATTATGGCTTACAACAGGTGTGCAACTGTGCAATCAACAATAATGGAAAAGTACTTTGCTTTTTTAACTTTTCCCGCAATTTTAGCAAGAACTTCCTTTCCCATCAATTGTATTAGTTCGTCTTGAATCCTATCCTACTACTTAGATAAGTTACCAGACCATATTTCTGAATGATTTCGAATTCGTCGTAGATGTTCCTCCATAACGGGGCCAAACTCAGAAAGTAATTCGATAATTTTTAAGAAATTTCCATTGTTTCGCTGAAATAATTGTTCCCTAGATCCGTAAAAAGCTAAGCATTGACCTGCCATCATTCGTATCACGGATATTATTCTTTTTAAAACATTTCCCCAATGTTGAATTTCCAAATCTAATATTCTTTGATATTCATAGTCAATGATTTTCTTACATTCTAAACGATGAATTTCTGTGGGGCCTACCACCCTCGCGTGATGAAAGTGCTATTGTTAAATTTTTCCAGTTTGAGTAGCCACTTTTTGACCAATGCTTACCAGAGGATTGGTCAAATAGCGTACAACAAACACAAAAAATTTAATCTTCTTCAGAGAATATATTAACCACGGTCTTTCTACTAAGGTGCCTTTCTACTATGGTGAGGTAAGTATTATTATTTCTCGCGGCATTATGACATATTATCAAGTAAACAAAAGACCAACAAATTATATATCACTAAACGTGTCAGAACAGCATGCAGACACCTGCTAAAATGCCGCCCCTGAATCGTACCGCCTTGGGCGGTCGCCTCGCCGCCTCACCTCACCGCACGGCCTTGCCTGGAGCAGTGTTCTTCCCCTGATTAACTATTTCGAAGTAGTTCTTTTCGTCTATACTATAGTCTGTGATCATGACGTTTTCGGCCATGTATGTATCGTACCAGTTATTGATATAAGTATAGTGGTGATTAGTGAAATTGTCCTCCTGTGATTCTTTGTAAGTTTCTTCAAAGTGTTTGGCAAAGAGACTTGCTTTCTGTTCACTGGTTCTCCATTTTCCCTCAAAGGTGCGTTACTTTCACTTTTATTTTTGTATTTTGATAGTTTTCTTATATCAAACCAATAATATCTTTATTGCGATTTATTTCTTCGCATGTGTTTATCCATCTTGTCTAAATTTCTGGATAAGTAGCTGAATGTTTTTATTATATTTATTTAGTTGTGCCTTAATTTTGTGATTTCCGTCTTTTCTGTAGTCTCTATACATTTTACGTTTTATTTTAATTGGACGAATAATAAATGGGGGCCGTTCTTGTACAAAATAAAAATTAATGGTTTAAATTCACCTTCATTTCGTATTTGGTGATCTTATATATACATTGAATGTATTTAATTTAAATTACAGCATAAATGTTCTTATTTCATTGCAGTAAGAATAAAATACACTAAATTCGTCCTGATTTACTAATATTCCCTAGGTAAACTTGCCTTGCAAATGTACCAATCAGAGACAAGGACACATGTTCCCTATCTATAGAAGCACTGCATTTTAAACTGAGATAAACTATACTGCGTCTGTTTCTAAGGCTATGAAGAGAAATTGTTTATAAAACATGCAATAATTGTTTATATTTGGTTGTAATATAATAAAATAATAATGAACGTTACGTAACTTATATAAAAGAAATGCATGTATCTATAAATAAAAACCTAAGTATAAAACTATGTAAGGTATTAGTTCAGTGGGAAATAATCTTGATATAACTATACCCCTCAAAATCTAAATCTTATCTTGCAAACTGCGAGTAGCTATATTTTTTGCAAATTTTTGCTTTCAACACATTGACGGACAGAACGTTTATAGACGTTTAATTTCTATATATCGATGGGTTTTTGACAAAACATCGTAAGCGACAATTTTGCCAAAATTGCGTTTTTTGGTCTCTACGATTCCTTGTGTTAAACTTGTGCATCTGGACATAACACCATATTTCAATTGTACTGTTATCACTAAAATATATCGTTTTATATATTATCGTAAGCGTCAATATCTTCAAACTGTGTTTAAATTTTACCCAAAACTATCGTAACTCCTGATGTAATGCCGGCAAAGAATCGTAAGCGTCGTCGATTATGATTAACTGTCAGGCGCTTACGATACTTTTTAGTTACCATTTTCTTGTCCACCGCGCATCAAAATTGTGAGAAAATAACATCTTATTTGTTTCTTAAGCGACAAAATTTAATAAAGTTATGTTTAACAAATTATCTTAAGTTGCAATAATTAATGTAAATATTTACTTATTTCAAATTTTATACTAAAATTCAATTACTACTGATAAAAAAGAGTGTTACAAACATTTTTCATAATTTCAGTCTGAGAATAACATCAATTATAAAAAAAGTTGGTTCCTGTAAAATTCACTATTTGTCCCTTACGTTGTTTTGTCAAAAACCCATCGATATGTGATGTGACGTTATTTAAAGCATAGCCGAAAGGTTGGTAAACGTCAGCTTGCAGATAAAAATAATATATGAATTAAGTTGTAGTGTCACCATACGTATGCAGAAATATTTGTTACTGTCACCGAATTTATTACATAAATTATTATTGGTGAATGAAATTCAGCATCTTCTGTATCTTACTTTGCAAAATACACTCAGTGTCACAGCACATGATTACACTGTGGACGCAGTGTCCGTCAACATGTTAAGCAAATGTTCTCGACTTAATAATTCACATAAAAATCCTTTGACCTTTAGTCTCTAGCTTTTAAAGTAAATAATTAAGTCCCGAACATTTTCTAAGCAAAATATTCCAAACAAAAGCTACCTGCAGATTATCCGTTGTAATTCAGAGCTCTCGGGATATAACCTATTAGTAAATATTTACCTAATTGGGAAGCACCGGTAGAGACTGGTTTAACAAATAACAGTGTTGTATCTGCATCTGGGGAAGCTGTGGTCAAAAAATCCTCCTCTTCGTCGACTCCTCCAACACCTTCTACTTCGACCTCTCCTTCAACTTCAGCTTCAGCTTCATCTTCAAGTGGATCTTCCTCAGCATATGCTAACATTTTATTACCTAAGAAAACGAATACATTTGTTACTTATGTCAATCACATATGCTTTACAAAAAATACAAAATATGCATGTGCAATTCTATTTTTAGTTATAATAACTATGCGTAAATTAATGCCTGCTAAAATATTGATTTACAATAATTTAAAAATTGGAATATGGATAAGTACCTACATTCAAAAGGTCTGCCACGTATTTTGAAGAACTGAATGCCCTGGTTTTTTAAAATTATAAATAAAATATACTTACCATTATCAAATATAAGAATTATGGCTGGTAAAACCAACAGAGCCAAAAGAAAGAATTTCTTCATTTTGTGTAACTGCAATAATTAGAAAATAACAAAATCCAAATGGCTAATTTCAACCGGCCAAATGACAATCCCAACCGAGTCAAACTGCACTTCGTTTCACGACAAGACAAATTTTCGGCGCTTTCTCCTCCAGCTGGCTCTACGTGGAAGTTATCGTAACGTAAACGGACACATGGCAATCCCACCAACGACGTTGACGTAGCACTTCATCACGATATCACATATCGATATCACGACGTCTACGTTCGCGGTCGCGGTAAGACAATTAAAGCAATTTTTCTCGATGCTATGGTTAAAGAATGCGGTCCGTGACGAAACCAGTAACCAACGACCTGTCAAACGTAATTCAATATGGCCGATGTGGGCACACAACATTGAACTATAGAGTTCTATGGCACACAATGACAATGTTGATAGGTTCGTTCTTTTGTTAGCGCTTTGTACACCAGTGCTAAAAGTGTAATTGGTGTCACTGAATGTTTTGTTCTTTTCAACGGGTGTAACTGCTTTTAAAATGTTCTTTTCGTCGAGTGTAGCTACACCAGTACTGCACTGACTACTACTGTAGTACTATTATAACTATGGTCTGTCTTTAAACCAGGCGGAGCGTTTTAAATTTAACGAGCTAAATCATACATCTGTCACTGGATACACCCTCGCCAGTTTTACACAAGGCCGTAGTCGTAAATTTTGACATATTATAAAAGTTTTAATTTCATGTCATAAATTATTTGGTTATAATTTCTATTTTATCGTTTGCATATTATATATCAGTTTTTAATCCCTTTGGTATAAATCTGAAGGTAAAAGTGGCTATTATACTTATAAGGTGCCTTTATCAGCCGTATGCACCGTACATACTTAAACGAGATTAACAGGTTAACTCGGTTTAACTCGAAATTTTCTTATGCACCATCACTTATAACATGCTTAATCCAGTGTAAAGTTAAACCTACAATTTTGGGCGTTTAATTATTTAATCCTGATTTTCGTGCATGCATATTGCAAATATAACCTCAAAATTCCGGCTTATTACTATTTAGTTTTTGTTTACTCATGTTGTTTACTTAAAATTACGAAAATCCAGAGATGGAAATAGAAAATGAAATTTTTATAGATGACGATCTAGACATATTAAATATAATTAATTACGGTCTTCCTAGACGTCGCTATGAAAGAGTTGATTACTTCCATATGGATGACCTATCTTTTTTAGGTATCTTTTGCTTTTAGCTTACGTACTTTTTTTGTATTCATAAAACCTTTTTAAGGTTTCATAATAACGAAAAACATCACTGCTAGATGAAGTATGAAGCATTGAATTCCTGTTTTTCGTGTTCACTTCTTTCTGTCTACAACGGCAGCCCGATGCGTCTTTTTATCCTCTAAAACTGAGGCATATTTGTTTGCTACCAAATGTAGTAGGTACATTATATTTTTCTTCCCCAGTAAAATTTGGCGATCTTTTTTTTGTTCCATATATTTGAAAAATAATTAATTATTAATTAATATTAAAAACCAAAGATTATGCTAACAACCACGCTAAAAACGATGTTTCTATTGTTTTTGTTACTAACACCACATAACTTTTCTGCTAAAACTACAAATCTCCCTAGATTTATCGACGTTGTCAGATCGCTGACCGGATTAACTAATCCACAAATTTGTAGCAACGGTGCATAAGAAATAAAACCTAACTTTCTAATCGCGATTATTTAAACGCGTTTAAACACAAAATCGGTGCATACGGCTTAAATCGTGTAAATGGTATCGATGCTGTATAAAATACCTAGAGCTAAATGGCTTTATGTCTTTCTGATGAGCTCCAGAATAAGGGCGAAAAACGTTTCAAAGGCTAAGCATTTCCAGAAAACAGAATGATAGATTTCATGAAAATGTAATCCATTGGAATGAAAATTTTTTAAGACAAAGTAGATAAATAAATTCATTTTAGGTCTTCGTTCTCATTTTTAACTGAATCTTCATAATCGTAGGGGGTTATGTGGATACTAGTTTAATCTGCATGGCCGTAGGGGACTGTGTGGATGCTAGTGTTAGAATGAGAATTGTCAAATAAGAAATTAGACAAATTCATTTTAGGATTTTAATTTGCTAGCATAACCAGAATTCAGGTTATCGAAAGAATGCAAAGATTTCATTAATATTTCTACACAAAGTTTTTCTTTTATAGATAGTTATCTTTTCTGCTGTTTGCAAAATCCTATAAAGAATGTTTCAATACAATTATAAGCAAACAAATAATAATTCATTTTTAAACATACCTAGAGGTCAAACATAGGTCGATGCATCATATAGTGTAATAAAATGCACACAAAAACACTATAGCCGTGTATTGTTGGATGCCCAAAATGCCAGAAAGGTTTTATAGTGTATTTTATGCACATACATATTAACTATATCCCCGATAACAACAAATGTCCCCAGGACGTACACTTAGGTCCTCGTTGGGTCTGAACGTCCCGGGTTTATACGGTACGTCCTACCCAGACAGCACACGATATCCTGAGGATATCCTATCACAGTCCCGTTGTCCCAGATTTGGGATTATCCCATGGACATATCCCCAGGTCATCCCAAGGTTGACCTGACTGGATATTAATGTCCTGTAAAGATCCAATTATGGATATCCGTAGGATATCCGCAACTGATTGCCTACGGATATCCTGACGGGATGTTAATATCCTATAGTTGTGCAAAATACATATATCCTACGGATGTAATAGAATCGATATCCGTGGGTTATCCTGTCCAGATTGCCCACGGATATCCAATGATGGGATGGGATTTTTACTACTTTTTTTTAAGAAACTTGTTTGTACAAAAACGGCAAAACATTAAACTATATTTATTTAGGCACACATTTTATTTTAGAATAAGAAATCGAAAATTTCAAAAATTTTGATTTTTCCTCGCCGGATAACTAAAAAAAATGATAATTTCAGTCAAAATGTTTGCAATAAAAAATAGGGGTTTCCATTTAAAAAACTAATTTGACCTTTTGAATGACCTGTAATCCTTCCACCTAAAGTCAAAGTGACATATATGCTGCAACTGCCCCCATCTAATTCTACACAACTTTTGTTTGAAACATTTTTTCGTTAAGTGCTTTTATTACTCGAGATATTTGAAAGTTTCAGATTGAAAAAATCACCCGATATATAATAATACTTTTGTACACAATTTATAAATATATAGGTATATATAGAACATAAATAAAGGTATAAATATATAGAATAAACTAGAACAATGTCAAATTCAAATCGTTGAGTAAAAGAATGTGTATTCAGTGGTTGAAGTAGAAAGGTATGCCAGTATCGAGCTGTGACCTAATAATATATGACGTCAGAATTACTTTTAAAACAATATTGAGTTTCTTACCTTTACTACTCATCAAATATTCTATCTAAATATTACTTTGTTCAGGGTTACATAAGAGTATAAGTAATTAATATAATTTTTTTATACAATTACTTGCTAATCATTTTACCTCGTGAACAGTTTATTGGCAAACTGAAACATTTTAAAATTTAGGCATGCGCACTTTGTTATCGTCGACCGCATCATCACGCCATGCGCCATCGCGATTCCAGGTTTAATTTGTATTTGTTTTGTGCATGTGCCATCGCTGGATTGCTGTAGAAGCCGTTTCTGTTTTTAAGAATTATATGTATATATTACTTATAATAAGTGTATATAACGTGCGTAGTGTATAGTGTGTAGTGTAAGCAGTTATTTTCAGCGTTAAGTATTCTTTTGTTAAAATTAGCTTTTATAACGCCATTTAATTTTACTTAACCTACAAAACAAAATCAGTTTCTTTATTTTCATTTGAAAATTTAGTTGCTGTTGCAGGAATATATTATGGTTATGAAAAGCCTATGGATCCAAATTTTTCTTAAGGGATTTTGTTGATGAGGCAATATGTTTAACTAATAATGGTTTTATTTAAAAAAATAATATGATGACTTTTAAAATTAAAGCTTTTATTTGTGATGCTCCTGCAAAAGCGTTTATAAAATTAATTAAAGGTCATACTGGTTACTTTTCTTGCACTCAGTGTATCCAAGAAGGGGTATTTATTAATAACACTGTTTGTTTTACAGAAATGAATTGCGAACAACGCACTAACGAAGATTTTGCTTTACAAAACCAAAAAGAACATCACACATGCACAAGTATTTTACAAGAAATTCCCAATATTGGTTTAGTGTCTTCATTTTCGTTTGACATTTTTGTTTTATTTTGTTACGTTTATTTTAAAATAATAAAAATATTGATAACATGTCTTATTTTTAAATACTACTCTAATATTAACCTTTTACAGCTATATTTAATAAGTTTTTAAGTTCTCTGGTTATTTTATATCGCCAACATCAGTTTAATTAATCTAAAAAATTAAAAGAGAGTGGTATGGGATGCTTCGCCAGTATAATGCCGCGCCAGTATAATGGACCAAAAATTTTCGAATTTTCGGATGGTATTTGGGGATTGAGACCTGCTTGTTGTAAAACTAAAACGTACCAAAAATGACTTGATTTGGTGTTCTACAGGGTGTTTTATAAGCAAAGTTGTAAAACTCACCACTAATAAAGTACCTTTATTTTCCAAAATATGAAAAAATCCCACTAAGAAAAGTTATTTAGAATGCAATTTTATACCTCTGTACTAAATTTCAGAAATATAAAATTATTTTTTGAATCTTCCCATTTTTTTGCGAATTAAGAGTTGAATTCATATTTAAAGTTGTGTAGGAGCAAATGTTAATAATCTCAAAAAGTAGGCTATTGGTAAATAAAATTTAGCTTCTACATACACAACATTAAATATTAAGTAATTCACAAAAAATAATTTCTATGCAGTTTTAATTGAATAGTTCAAAAGTTTAATTTTATATTCTTGAAATTTGGTACAGAGGCATGAAATTGCATTCTAAATAAGTTTTCTTAGTGGAATTTTTTCATATCTTGAAAAATAAAGGTACTTTATTAGTGGTGATTTTTACAACTTTGCTTATAAAATACCCTGTAGACCAAATCAAGTCATTTTTGGTATACCTTAGTTTTACAACAAGCAGGACTCAATCCCCAAACACCATTTCAAATTTCCAAAATTTTTGGTCCATTACACCTCTTGTTACATCTATCCTGGGACACACTGTATATATAGTGACTAGGCTGCCCTCCTCAATGCCTCCACATTAGATCATAACATCAAAAAATGTGCTCTACTGACAGAGGACAGTGTCTGTTTTTTCGAAATTTGTCAATAGAATGGTTTAAGATGTAAACGTTATATGCTCATATCTTCAAACCATCACATTTATTATTGTAGAATTGGGATAGTGCAGAAGTAACTTAACAGAACTCCGAGATGAATGGTGCAAGACGATACCAAAGAAATCGCTGTTCAGTAATCTAAATAGCAAAGACTGATCGAAAATTTGCTTTCAAAATTGGCAGCTTGTCCCCCTATCCATTGTGTGCTCCAAAGAGTAGGAAACTAAGCATTTCATGTCAAAATAATATTTTTGTTACTATTATAAATTTAAATGTGTATAGTTTCAAGTAAACAATACTAACATAATATGCTTTCAAGTAGTAAAAATATTTTTGCATGAAATGCAACAGTCTACTATGCAACGAATGGCATAGAGTATCAAGTTGCTAACATTGTTTGAAAGCAACTTGCAGTCTGGCTATTTAGGTAAACTACGCCCCAGAAAGCCTACAACGATATCCTGGGGATAGCATAAAACAGATCCTCTAAGGGTCCCAGGATAATCCTACGGATATATAAAAATACGTCCGTGGGATATCCTGAGGATATCGAAAGTAGTGTAAATTCGAGATCCCAGGGATAGCAATGGGATCATTATGGGATATCCTCAGGATATTGCTATATCCTGCTTCGATATCCCTAGGATGGCCGTAGGATAACTTTGTGCTGTCTGGGTAAAGACGTCCGTTTGCCATCATCCCTAAAACGTTCTGAATAAACGTTTTAAGGACATCCTGCTAGAGTCTAGTCAACACCTACCTAAACACATTTGTGAAATAACCTCTAGGAGGGATGTTTTTTTTTGAGCAGATGAGAACATGATTAAAAAAGGAAACTAAAAACTTTAAAAATGAAATTAAAATCCTTAAAAAGTTTTACTAACAAAATTTCTTTTGGTAACAAAATATTTTCATTTTTCATGGTCCATTTAAATTTTGTCAATTTGATTTTTCTGATTTCAGAAATCTTGTATTCGTTTCAACAATTTTTTTCATCTTGCGAAATCACATTAATTTGTACTTTTTGACAGTACAGTGTAGTTATTATGCTACTATCTTCTATATTAGTGTGCTACTATAATTTAGTACGAAAATATCGCAATAAGTATAAATGGAAATACTGGAATGAAAAACAAAAATATGTAAGGTTCCTATTAAGGCTCTTTTATTTTAAAATTCCCGCCAAACGCCGTGTTTGAGATGGAGGAATTTTGATTAGTTGCAGTCAAACTATGGGGAATTCAATTTGGCAGCCCTCAGGGAGGGGTAGATATACAAAGGAGTGGTTTGACTGTTTGCAGTGTTTAACGGGTTTATTGCAAATGATTCTGTTATTTTTCGTTTGACTGTTTGCAGTGTTTACCGGGTTTATTGCAATTAATAAAACAAAAGATAATTTGTAAAAATATTAGTATTTTATGCACCAAGTGCGTTATATAAATTTATAACGCCCGGAAGGTAACATGATGCAGCTCGAGGGCCTTTGGCCCGAGGGATGTATGTTGCCTGACGGGCGTTATAATCTAATAACGCTCGTGGTGCGTACAATATTTAATTTTCACGAAAAATATATTTTTCTAATGAAAAATTGACTTCATTTTTCAAACACATTTAGAAGTCTATGAAATTTGCTGGTACTTGACGTTTATTAACTGTATCTGACAGTTGTTGATATTTTGACGTTTGTTGATGTTAGAGGAAAAAGGAAAATTATTGCTATGGAAATACCACAAAATATCCAATACAGTGCATGAGAAGCCACAGTAAATGTAATGCCGGTCAAATCCAAACCATTATACGATAAGGAATATGAAACATTTACTCTTTGTTTGCTTCTCAAATAACAGGGCATTATGGCTCATACCGCCCGCTCATTATTATGCCCGTGGTCATAATGGGCCTGTTTATGGTTGTTAAAAAAATATTCTTTCAGTTTGTTTTATTTATATTTAAATTCTGAAATACTTTAGTTATATATTGATCAGATAGGTTGGCAGTATGTAGTAGTTGACTTTTGACAGAAGTGTGAAAACGTTGCTTTTCAGTTGCTCTTATTTTCTAAATGTATAGAAAGCATCTTTAACCATTTTATATTTTATTTAATAAACAGTTGTTCTGTAGTTCACTAGCAGTGTTGCTAAGTTGTTTATTCCCAGTAACCCAACAGGTTATATGGACCCAGGCAGTCGCTAAGGGGTTTGGCATGTGGTGAAAGTAACACTTAACCTCACAAAAGAAACGTTTGTGTAACGTTTGGGCTAGAAAAATTCGTTTTCGGGGCCGATTATAAAGTGAACTGATATAAAAGATGGCAGAGAAAATCAATGTAGCAAGCGTCAACAAGTTTGACGGGAACAATTACCCACAGTGGAAATTTCAACTAAAACAGCTCTGGCTTCTATGTCAGTAAAAAGTGAAAAGAAAATGGAATATGCAAAGGTTGGTTCCAAAAACGTTACATGTTTTAAATGCCGAAAAAAGGGGCACATTGCCAAAAATTGTAGATCGAAGCCAAGTAGGCAGCAATCACAGGCAGGTACAAGTCATGAAAGTGCTTTCAGTGTAGAAAAATCTGTAGATACTGACAAAGTGTCAGATAATGTTTTCAATGAGGCCTTAAACGTAATAAACAAACGAAGTGAGACAGACTGCTGGATTTTAGATAGTAGTGCATCTGCACACATGTGTTATCGTCGAGATTTCTTTACATCTCTTGAAGAGGTAGAATCTACAAATAGTGTTATTTTGGGAAACAATCAAAGTTTAAGTGTCAAAGTAATAGGAACTATTAAAATAGAAAAATTGACAAACAATAAGTGGCACCGGGCAACTATTAATAATGTACTTTACATCCCAGACTTAAAGAAAAACCTTTTCTCAGAAGGAGTGGTTGCTAGCAAAGGAATGAAAATTATAAAAAAGGACGACGATGCAAAAATTTATGATTCCTCAGGGCTTGCAGCCTGTGCGGTGCGTGATACAAACAACATTTACAAACTGTTATTTCGTACAATAGTTATTGAAGCAAATAGTGTAGCTACCAACTCACTGAAAATGTGGCATGAAAGACTAGGACATTTAAACATCAAAAGTCTTCGCGAAATGGTATCAAAAGGACTGGTCGAAGGAGTGAACTTTAGCGCAACAGAAAATTTCTTTTGTGAAGCGTGTGTCTATGGCAAGCAGCACCAAATTCCATTTAAAGGAAATAAAGCTAGAAAAATGAAAATTGGCGAAAGAATTTTTAGTGACGTGTGCGGCCCAATGAACACCTTATCAGTACAAGGTTCAAAATATTTTGTAACATTCAAGGATGACTTTTCGGGTTACCGTGTAGTGAACTTTATAAAACACAAATCAGATGTGTTAGAGTGCTTTAAATTGTTTTGCAACAAATTAAAAAATAAGTTTGGACAACCAATGAAAGTTCTTCACGTGGACAATGGAACAGAATACTGCAATAGTAATTTCAAAGATTATCTAGCAAAAGAGGGCATCGAATTGGAAACTAGTGCCCCTTATACCCCTCAGCAAAATGGCAGGGCTGAACGAGATAATCGAACAATCATTGAAAGTGCACGTTCTATGATGCATGGAGCTGATGTAAACAAATATATCTGTGGGCTGAAGCTGTTAATACAGCAGTGTATATTTTAAATCGCACACAAACTAATCAAACTCCGGATTCGACACCATATGAACAATGGCACGGAAGGAAGCCAACTTTAAACCATGTGAAAACTTTTGGAAGTCAAGCCTTTGTGCATATACCTGAACAGAAACGAACAAAACTCGAGTCCAAAAGCAAGAAACTTGTGATGGTTGGGTATCAAAATGACTCAAATAATTAGACTTTTTGATCCTCAAACAAGAAAAATCGTGGTATCCAGAAATGTAATATTTAATGAAAATATCAAGGGACTCCAGCAAAAACAAGATATTTCACAAATTTCACTAAATAATGATGTATTTATAAATGAAGCGGAAAGTACAGAGAACCTATTTGAGAATCAGGTAAATCAAGATGAAGTAGAACCTAATGAAACTATTCCTGAAGAGGACTTAGAAATACCAAACATTCGTCCACAAAGAAACCTGCGTTTACCTCTGAGGTATGAAAATTTTGAATTAAATTTGGCAGAAATAGATGTACCTCAGAGTTATGAGGAAGCCATGAAATCAAAAGAATTGAGAGAGTGGAGAAAAGCCATAGATGAAGAATTAAATGCTTTAAACAAAAATGATACGTGGGAACTTGTAACCTTGCCAGAAAACAAGAAAACAATAGAGTCGAAGTGGGTATTCAAAGTAAAAAGAGATTCAAGTGGTGCCATTACTCGATTCAAGGCAAGATTATGTGCAAAGGGGTACTCTCAAAAGAAAGGAGAAGACTACGATGAAGTATACGCTCCAACCACTAGGTACGATTCCATACGTGTGTTGCTTGCTGTTACCGCTCAACAAAACTATCAGATGAAACAATTTGACATTAAAACGGCCTTCCTGTATGGTGAACTAGACAATGAAATATACATGAGCGTACCAGATGGTGTCAATCGTGAAACTGGACAAGTATGCAAACTAAAGAAGTCTTTATATGGACTTAAACAGTCTCCACGCTGTTGGAATATTAAGTTTCATAGTTTTCTGCAGAGTTTTGGCTTTCATCAAAGTAATGCCGATAAATGTGTCTATACTGGAAATGTCAGAGGCATAAAAGTACTTCTAATAATTTATGTAGATGATGGACTTGTGATTTCTCCAGATATTAGTGTGATAGATAAAGTTTTAAATGAACTACGAGAGAACTTCGAAATAACAACCAGTGAAGTTAATTATTTTGTTGGAATGGAAATTTTTCGAAATAAAGATGGCTCTATTTTTATTTCCCAAGAGAATTACATTGAACAAATAATAACTCGATTTGGTCTCGATGAAGCAAACCATAACACTGTGCCAGCTGATCCACACACTGATATAAGCATCGAAACAGGCCCTATACTAGAAGAAGGAGAAGTTCCCTACAGACAAGCAATTGGTTCACTAATGTTCGCTGCTGTCGTACGTAACACGTCCAGACATAAAATATGCAGTGGGAGTTGCAAGCCGGTATGTAAACTGTCCAACTAAAGCAAGGTGGAATGCAGTCAAAAGAATTATCAAGTACCTACTTGGAACAAAGAGCTACGGAATAAAATATCAGAAACAAGAAAATATGTTGACCTTGATTGGTTCTTCAGACTCTGACTTTGCTGGTGACAAGAAAACATGACAATCAACAACAGGATACGTTTAAATTGTGTGGTGCTCCTGTCACTTGGGCAAGTAAGAAACAATCCAGTGTATGCCTATCAACAACCGAAGCTGAATATGTAGCTGCCTCACATGCTTCAAAGGAAATAGTTTGGCTACAAGAACTATTAAGTGACATTGACGAACCAGTAATAAAACCTACTATTTTACGAATTGATAACCAAAGTGCTATTCGATTGATACGAAATCCTGAGTTTCACACTCGAACAAAACACATCGATGTGCAATATCATTTCGTTCGTGAGAAATTTGATAATGGTATAATATTACCACAATATGTTAATACAGTTGAACAAGAAGCTGATATTTTTACAAAAGCCCTCCCTCGAGATAGATTCGAAAAACTTGGAAGTTTGTTAAGAGTACAAAGAATTGAAGAATAAGGAATAAAACAAACATTCAAGTGGTGGGAGTGTTAAAAAAATATTCTTTCAGTTTGTTTTATTTATATTTAAATTCTGAAATACTTTAGTTATATATTGATCAGATAGGTTGGCAGTATGTAGTAGTTGACTTTTGACAGAAGTGTGAAAACGTTGCTTTTCAGTTGCTCTTATTTTCTAAATGTATAGAAAGCATCTTTAACCATTTTATATTTTATTTAATAAACAGTTGTTCTGTAGTTCACTAGCAGTGTTGCTAAGTTGTTTATTCCCAGTAACCCAACAATGGTAACCGTATCCAAGGTATAATAAACAATTAATATCTCGACTTCAGTTGTATGCGCGCCAATATTCTTGACTAGAGATGACGCTCTCGGATGATTAGGGGTCGAGCTTGAGCTCTTTGCCCCAATCATCACTGTGGACCTGGATCGGCCTCGTACCCAATTAGCATTTTCATATTCCTACGATATACTATACATATTCCAAAATAAAATTAGTATATTGCATAAATATTTGAAACTAATTCAAAATAAGTTGTATACTGGTTGTTTTGTCACAGGTTTTCACATTTTATACATACTCCTGCAATATTCATATGTATGTTGTTGACACATTGTAAACATATTCTGAAATGTACATTCATTCTATAATATAGTTACAATATACGCAAACCTTTTCCGTACATACATGCAACATTATCCATGTATACTTTCAATATACAATGTATATTGCAAAACAACAATGGTATATTGAATAAATATTTAATACTGATTCAAAATAAGTTGTATACTGGTTGTTTTGTCACAGGTTTTCACATACTATACATATTTCTGCAATATACACACACATGTTGGTGACACATTGTAAACATATTCTGAAATAAACATTTATTTTACAATATATTTATAATATACACAAATGTGTTCCCTACATATAGGCAATATTATCCATGTATATTTTCAATATTGCAAGGCAACATTAGTATATTGAATAAATGTTTAATACTTATTCAAAATAGATTATACATGGTGTCCCAACAAAACTCCCATGCTGGATATCTTCTAGATGAATAGAGATATTTTAATTCTGTAAAAGTCAGTTTGTAGTACATAAAGAGTGCTTCAGTATTAAATATGAATCATTTTTAATACATATATGACAATGAGCAAGAAATATTTCGACGGGAGGAACTTTGAAATGTGGTTTGTGTAAAGGGAAATGCATTTCTAAGTAAATATTGTTTTTAAAAAAAATCCAACTGTTTTTGAGATATTTGTATCCAAACGTTGCCATTTGCTCCTGTTAAATAATTATTTCCGAAACATTTCACTATTTAAGTGATTTTAAAAGAAAAGCATATTTAAGGCATTTTCATATAAATAAAAATTTCAAAGTTTATGAAATACAGATTTTCCCCTTTAAAGACTAAACAAATCTTTCAGAGATTACAACTATTCAATAGGAACAAATGGCAATATTTGGACATATCTCAAAAACGGCTAGATTTGCCTTTTTTCTTAAGAACAAAATCTATTTAGAAATGTATTTCCCTTCCACAGAAACCAGATTTTAAAGTTTCTCCCAAAGAAATAAGATTTATTTAGAGCCCAGCGCCATCTACATATTGATATATTCAAAAACCATTCATTTATATTCAAAACTGAAGCACTATTTATGTGCTACAAACTGGCTTTTACAGAATTAAAACGTCTCTATTTGTTTAGAAGATATCCGACCTGAGACTTTTTACTGGGACACCCTGTATACTAATGGTTGTTCTCATCCCACAGCATATCATACACATACATCTTGTAGATCTGCATCTATGCTGAAAAAATATTGTAAAGATATTTCGAAATATATATTTATTGCTTCTCACAATGTGCACTGCATGGAAAATTTGTTTTTACCATTACTTTTCAGTTAAACTCGAGCATGTTTTGTTGATCAAATTTTGTTGAATGGAGCACACAAATGCTAAATAAACCTACCAATAAAACTGCATTTGCCATAACAATACTTTACAAAGGCCCAAGAATATCATATGCAAAAAAAATAATTTTACGTTAATAATAAGATCTGTTAGAAACCATTTTAAAATCACGCATTTATCACTCTGAAAACTTCAGCTTTAATAGTCATATTTAACATGTTATTTACGAAAGTCTGATAATCATATTATGTTAGCTTAAAGTTTTATCTAATTCAAATCATGTTTTAAATTGTTCAGAGCAAAAGATGACTTTATTCTATTAACTACTTTACATCGTCGTAACAATTATGTATCTTAAAATATAAAATAGGAAGAGTTATAATTAAAACAGTTGTGTTACTTTAAATATATTTTTATTTTTTGTTACAAAATGAATTGCAATAATAAATAACAATTGTGCCAAGAATTTAAATCGACATTTTTTAAACAAAAACTGATCGATATTTTTTTAACAAAAAAATGTTGTTTGCAGCTTATAAACTGTCATATTTTACTATAAAAAATATTTTGCCAGTAAGTAAAAAATAGTAAAAACTGGAGGGCTTACATTTTCAAAACCAATATCCAGGTGTTGCCGATGGTGCTACTTGTAATTGCGAAACTCCACTTGGCATTCTTAACACATCACCTGTGATTGCTCCTATTGGCTGAATACTTTCTTTTGGTTTTTCCAATTTTTGGGAGAAGGTATTTTTTTCCTGAGTAGAGGAGGTGGGGATACACGAGCTAGTTCCAGCTATAAAAGAAAAAACAATTAATTATATTTGAATAGGTATTTTACTTTAAAAACTGTCCTTGGTGAAGTTAATAAATATAAACACATCTTACAGAAAAAAATTAAAATAACCAAAAATAAATTAAACAAATTGATATTATCATAAAACAAAACATGTACCTATATGTTTGTGTTTGTGATTTTAAATGCCTACCAGAGTTATTAGAAGAACAACATAATTATTCTCTTTCAACTTCTACTAAGGACAACATTTCTTTCACTTTGGGAAGTCGACGGCTTCCAATACGTTCTTCGATATCACTATGTTCATCTGACAATAATAATCTTTTCGGAGGACTAATATGCTTTTTGTACACATAGTCCCTTGATTTGTTTCTGTTCACGTACATCAGATGTGATTTCTGATCTTTTCCATTTACCTAATTGCAGCTTTTTATAATCCTCTGAAATAGATATAAAGCACGTTAATAAATACGAATAAATGTAACAACTCGTATGTTGTAATTAAAACCAATGGTTGTGATTTAAATAAACAAAAGCACCTTAATATTGAAATAGATCGCACCTACCTTCTTAAAAATAAGATTTAAACACCCCCTAACGTGTCCAAGTTTCATCTGGGATTTCTCCTGTTTTTCAATGATTTGTCAAATTGGTCCCATTTGAATGGTGACCACCAAACTTTCTTTTCGCAGACTGTTACCTCCGTTTCTTTTAAAAAAAATGGTGCCTACAAATGCCGTCATTATTATAGCAACTAATAAATTATGCTAGGATTATAATATAGGTAAGTACAAAGGGATACATTAAACTTTAAGTATCTGAATATAAAATATCTGCAAATAGCAAATGACAACAAAGGAGGCCATCCTTAAAACTATGTGGTAGAGTAGTTGTATTGTACAATTGTAAAATACTTAATGCAATGCAATTAATGTACCTACACATGGACTAATAATAATTAATAATCACGGGAAAACAAAACACAAACAAATTGAAATCGACATTTGACAGCCTGACTCATTTTATTTTCAAATTAAAAAAACTCTGTGATCACTGATTATGTTGGTAAAATTATTAAATTGCGTCGGTGGACTGGAAGTTAATTTTTAAAATGCTGACGGTCGTTATACTCTTTGTTTTCTTTCATTACCCATTAATAAATTCTAAACACAACACAAGCATAGATCGTTTTGTTCTAACATTACAATTAATACGATTGTTTATAGGCACCTTGTATTCTAAGTTAAGTTTAAAACTCCCGCCTACAATCCACGCCTGATTGCATGTGCTTTCGACAGTTTTGACCAATGAGATGTATCAGTATTCACAAGTCTAGTAGCTTTAGAAATCTCGCAAGCCGCGAATCGGAGGAAGGGATACTACTGCTGCGCTACTAACGGGGATTAACCTAACTAGTTCGCGCGGTAGAATTTCAAAGTTTCAATTTTGAACTTAAAGACTTAGAGCAATGCAATGTTGAAATTGGGACGATTGTAACGACATGGTAAGCGGAAATCTAATTATAACGATAAAATGTAATTAAATAATCATTTCTCAAATTCGAACTACCTGCATAAGAAATGCCGATAGTTATTAATTAATTAAATACAGTAGGAAAATTGAAAAAGGGATGAATAAGTTATCATTTTTATTATTCATTATTATTTAATATACGATCACAAGTCCAAAGTCTGGATTCAAAATTTAAATCATATTTCATATCTACAATTTTAACTAACGATTTATAATTTATAAAACGTATGCCAGTCACCACAGGGGATGATTATAAATGCACTTAAACCAAGCCTAGATAGAGAAATATCTATTTGTTTTTGTTATGAGGTAGATAGGTACTATATATACCGACACTACACAAGGCAATATTTCAACATTATTGCCGTAGAATTAATATTTAACTTACCGTAATTTTTATGTAATATAGCCCAAATGCATGCAGCATTACGCTGTCAAAATCAATCAGAAACCGCATAATCTTGTTGGTACTTTGCAAAATGTAACATTGCTGTGCAATATTACTAGGGCTATAGTGTTTCAAGTTTCGGTTGCAATGTTGCTAAAACTGCTTTATTGATGGGTATACATAATTTACGTGTGCCAACGATTGGCTCAAAATGTTTACACCCCATTCTAAAATTTAATTTGTGTTTTATTGCATACAGCTGTAGTGTACATGTGTTCAACTTTTGAATGTCATTTTTTGAATATTAAAAATACAAACATGAATCCCATGTTGCAGAATTGTTCCACTGGTACATTATGAGGATATATATGATGATACACATATATTATCCCTTAAATGTTTATGTGATATTTATTAAAGATTTCAAAATTAATATAGCTTTTTGTATATGTCTACGGCCCACATAACAAAATGATATGCAATGTACATACACTGTATCTTCAATCTATGGATATGTATATCCACAAGATGGAGATACCCAGATAACACAAGATATTCTTGGAATGATACTAAAGTCTCCTTAGAAAATATATTTTGAACAAACACTTAAAATATTTTAGAATTATTTGTAACGTGCGGAATGCGCAATAGCATCCTTCGTTACATTTTCTAACAATTATTAGAAAAATTTTAATAATCAAACATTTTACTCTCCTATGCTCTGGTACCATAACGAACATTTCTGGACAGATGAGAGGTTGGTAGTAGCTTATGCTTACGCATCAGTATATTAAACAGCGCACGCTCGATAATATTCAAATTAAATTAAATAAATCGATCAAACTGACTGAAAAATGAAGTTGAGTCGAGTATTTATAATAAAGTCGGAAAGTCACATGAAACGTAGAACTATCAGTAACAATATAGATCATTTGGCTAATCAATATTTCACTAAAATAAAGAGAACTACTTTTTGGGGCGGAGCCACGTTACTGTCGGTCCGAAACATATGTCACAATACGACGCGTTAGACTAAATTCGCTCTCTTTCACTCGAGCCGTCCAATTCAAGACCCTCTTGAAAAAATATTCACTATTTTGGAATACGTTATGTCCATATTTTAATGGCTAATGCAAATATGAAACGCAACAATACACTTAAGCTATTAGAATTTAATGCTAATGGGATAATTAGGCAAAAAATTGAAATTGAACATCTATTAAATAGGCAAAACATAGATATCTGCTGTATTTGTGAAACAAATTTAAAACCACATCATAACTTTAATATTCCAGGCTATACTACATACCGATCCGACCGCATAGGTCAAAAAGGAGGCGGTACTGCCGTTTTAATTAAGAAAAACATCAAACATAACCAAGTCTTATTACCACCTTTAATATCTATCGAAGCCTGTGCAATTAGCATATCCATACCTAATCCAACAATGATTATATCTGCCTATCGCTCTAATTCCAACCCCCTTAATATAGTTGACTTCGACACACTGAAACATATCAGTAATAGATATATACTGCTGGGTGATCTCAACGCGAAACATCCTATATGGAATCGCTTCAGTCAAGTATCTAATTCCTCCGGAAATAATTTAGTCACGTATCTCAATAACAATTTTGACACCAAAATATTGTACCCACTAGAACCAACTCGCCCTCATCCGGCACAGTCAATTCTTGATATAGGCATCACTAACAATATAAACCTTCCACACGAAATATACACTATTCAAGAACTCAACAGCGACCACTACCCAGTTAAAGTCAAACTAAATTTAAACTCCCCTATACCTAATAACCTAAGAAAACCGAGAGAGGAAGACTACAACTGGGATATTTTCTCAAATTATCTTAAACATACCATCCCAAACAACCCACAGTGTGACAGTAAACCCCAGATTGACCAAGCAGTAGATATCATTACACAGCACATTACACATGCACTAACCCTGAGCCAGAGGACTATCCCACCAACCTCCTATCAATCACAGTTACCCCGGCAATTAGTTGGAAAAATCAAGCTAAAAAATCAACTTAGGAAACAATACAACAGACTACGTTGTCCTATTATTAAAACTCAAATAAATAAACTAAAAAAAGAACTTGATCTTGAAATCAAAACATTTAAACAACAATCACTCACTAAACTAATTGCCTCCCATCCCCAAGATCCATACTATGTCCCACGTATATTCAACCGTAAATCCACAACCATCCCACCCCTCACCACACCAGGTGGTATTGCTCAAACTGACACGGAAAAAGCTGAATCCTTTTCCCAACACTTGTCTTCAATACTACAACCTAACCCAATCCCTGCACACATACATAACATAGTCGATCACAGAATACACATCCTATCCAGAATCCATTTGCCCACCGGCACGGACGCCATATATTTCAAACCATCACAAATAAGATCAGCTATACTAAAAGTTCATTCTAAGAAAGCACCGGGACTAGATAATATACCGAACTTCTGTCTCAAACACTTGCCTCCATCAACTTACTTGTTTTTAACCAAACTGTTTAACTCCTGCTTACGTCATACCGACTACCCTAAGGAATGGCGAATATCCAAAATAATAAACATACCTAAGCCAAACAAAACACCCACTAATATTGAAAACTATCGGCCCATAAGTTTATTATCCACTCTAGCAAAAGTATATGACACACTTCTTTTAAACATCATTCAAGAACAACTAGAAATCGCGCAGTCACAAAATAAATACCAATATGGCTTCCGTGCCAGTCACTCCACCACCCAACAGCTATTCCGTGTTGGTGAGATAATTACCACCAACATAAATCGAGGTCAATTCACGGGGTTTGTCGCCCTTGACCTCGAAAAGGCTTTCGACAAAGTTTGGCACCCTGGTTTACTGTATAAACTCCTCGTCGCAGGCATCTCAATCCGTATCGTAAAAACGATACAAACCTATCTAACAGATCGCAAATTCCGAGTTGCAGTTAACCAGGCGTACTCTCCTGTTACTCTTGCCCCCTCTGGAGTCCCTCAGGGTTCTGCATTGGGTCCAGTGTTGTTTAACATCTACACCCATGACTTACCCGGACCAACAGACTACCGAAGCACTATTTGTTTATACGCTGACGATACGGCCCTACTCACAACATCATCAAACCTGCCTTTAACTATCCAACTTTTGCAACAACAAATGGATCACACCATAAATTTTTACAAAAACTGGGGACTATTGATCAACCAAAATAAAACACAATCCATAATATTCACTAGAAAACTTAAACAACCAACAACTAAACTAAAAATTAATAACACAGATATTCAATGGAAAAATTCAATTAAATACTTAGGTGTAATTATTGACAAAAAAGCAAATTTCATCGAACATGTTAACACTACATGCCACAAATACAGGTTTAGATTGCGAACACTATATAACATTCTCAAAAACGCTCCTATCAATACCGCTGCTACGATTTATAAAAGCTATTTACGCCCCATACTGACATATGCAGCCCCAATCTGGTATCCACTACTTTCCTACACACAACAGAATCGCCTACAAATCCTACAAAATAAAGCTTTAAGAATAGCTACTGGCCTACATCGCCCGCCAAACACACAAATTCATAATCTAACTGGCACACCCACACTACAAAACTTCATTCTTAGACACCTTCTTCCAAATTTTGCCAATACATTAATCAATTCTCAGAATCCCACTTTAACTGATCCATTAATACCAAAATTTTACGACGCACCTACTCATCCATCCTTAAACTACATTTACACTCCCACTCCTTAACACATACTAATTTGTTTTTGAAAAAATCACAATAAAAATATAATACACTATTATAATATAAAAAAAACAAAAAACAAAAAAAAAATATAAAAAAGCAATAAAAAAATCAATAACAACAAAAAAAAAAAAAATAACAATAAACAAAACAAGCTAAAACAAAATACACACACAACAACAAAATAAAAATAAAGCATAATGCGATATACCAAAAACATAGCAACAACACATCTAAACAAACACTCCACAACATTACATCAGTCAATTCAAACAAAGGTGAAAAGAGCCATATCCCTATAACCTACCATATGCAAAAGAGCCAAAACGAGAACATAAACATGTACAATACCCAATAAACACTAACACCCTAACATATTATGAGCCAACAAATATTAACAAGCAGACACATATAGGAAACGATATAGCTATAAATATAAACTATCTATAACAAGTCA
Organism: Stenurella melanura; assembly: GCA_963583905.1. Taxonomy (NCBI): domain Eukaryota; kingdom Metazoa; phylum Arthropoda; class Insecta; order Coleoptera; family Cerambycidae; genus Stenurella; species Stenurella melanura. The sequence continues at coordinate 150,453,451 of OY757309.1, forward strand.
AACTAAAAAAACAGTTAGCCCACTTAAGGGCAAGTTATCTTAAAAACAAATTTACAAAACTACGGTAAGCGCTTACGGGCGGACACCGATATGCATCCCACACACTGGGAGCACAAACTACGAAGGTCGAGCCGTCCTTCGAGGTGGACGTAATAGAAATTTTGTAAGACCCTAACGGGGATATTGGTAGAGAGGAACCTTATAGACGTATAAGGTAATAGTTAAATAATTAAATATTGTTAAATACCATCTAACATTTAAACATATTGTTTTAGGTTCTTTCTTTCTTTCTTTCTTTCTTTCTTTTGTTTTTCTATATAATTACAAATTTCATTTCCACGTCGAAGTGATCTTAATGTTACACCATATACAAAGATGGCGGATGAAGACAAACTGCTGTCTAAAGATCAGTGTAGTTATTGTGGGAAAAATACCACTAAAAAACAAATAAAATGTGAAAAGTGCAGTAAAACATACTGTTACGGATTTCCACCTTTTTGGAAACACCCTGTATGAATCCGTGGGTTCTATATAATTTTAACAAGAGATTAAACACTACTAACACTTTATTTAACAATTTACTGACTATACAATACTTCAAAATACACTTTGTTTACTTTAACCTCACTTTTTCCCGAACGTGTCACTTCTCAAATAAACTTCCTCCTCCGCGCTGGTAATCGCGCCTTATATACTCCGAAATTAGCTCTAGATCAATCCAGAATCTTCTCCAACCATAAGCTAGAAAAGTCCTTGGCTCTTTCTAGAGCCTTTCCAGTCACCATCAGAGGCATAGGCGTACCATCTCCTTTTCCAAGGGGGTGTAATTCATAACACTGCCCCCTCCTTAAGCCTGATCGTCCCGATCAGGCAACTCAGAATCATCGATGTATTTCGCCAGCCTGTCCAAATGCACGATCTTCATCTTGGACTTTTTGCTTCGTTGAATTCGATAGACGACGTCATTAATTCGGGTAATAACAGTATACGGTCCATCCCAAGGCGGTTGAAGTTTCGGTGACCTTCCTTTCTTCCGCTGTGGGTTGTACAGCCAAACCAGGTCTCCTGCCTTGAATCCTTCTGAACTACCCTTACGGTCATATCGAGCCTTCATTCTGTCACTGGCTATGGTGATTTGGTCTCTAACTAACTCATGGACGTTCCTTAGCCGTTCACTCACTTCATCTACATAGCTGTTCACAGGAAGTCGTTCTCCACCTGGCGTTCCAAACATCAAATCACATGGCAGTCTGATCTCATGTCCAAATACTACACGAGCCGGAGTCTGTTTTGTAGTTTCGTGGATAGCAGCTCTATATGCCATGAGGAAAAACGGTATGTGGAGATCCCAGTCACGTTGATTTTTATGAACGACTTTAGAGAGATGTTCTTTCATAGTCTTATTATGTCGCTCCACCATTCCATCTGATTGAGGGTGAAGGGCTGTCGTCCGTGTTTTGTGTATTCCCAATAACTTGCAGATTTGCTGAAATACCCCTGACTCAAAATTTCTCCCTTGATCTGAATGCAGCTCCAGGGGTACACCAAACCGACATATCAAGTTATCTACCAAGACTTTGGCGACAGTAACCGCTTCCTGGTTCGGAATTGCGTAGGCTTCAGGCCATTTACTAAAATAGTCCATGGCAACCAGTATGTACTTGTTACCGTCCTTGGTTACTGGGAATGGTCCGGCTATATCGATCGCAATCCTCTCAAATGGGGCCCCGACGTTATATTGCTTCATTGCACCCCTACTTCTAGTCTGTGGTCCTTTACTGGCTGCACAAATTTTACAATTACGACACCAAGCTTCAACATCTTGACGACTATTTACCCAGTAAAATCGTTCACGTATTTTCTTCAGGGTCTTGTTCACACCGAAGTGTCCATCGGATGTCCCATTGTGCACTTCCTGAAGCACCTTCGCTACTCGACACCTGGGAATCACTAGACGCATAACCACCTTTTTTCCATCCGGGCTTTCCCATGCTCTCCGCAACAGCCCGTTCCTGACTTTCAGTGAGTCCCACTGCGCCCATAGTGCCTTCAGTCCCACTCTTTTGTCCGAAACATCCTTCCATTTTGGACGAGTTCCCCTTTCTTTGGCTCTCAATATAGGCCCAATTTCCTCATCGTTTAGTTGCTCTTGTCTGAGCGCTTCATCTGCCCTATCATCCGGCACCTCCACCTTGACAGTGTTGACTGCTCCCGTGACCTGCAGTTTCTTCTGGTGGTAGTACTTGCAATCTTCCTTGCACCTTCTTCCGGATGTAATAGCAGCATCCTTCTGGGATTTAATTTTATTTTCACATCCTTGTAGTGGTGGCCTTTCTGTAATGCTCCGTAGCTGGGAAATCTTCACTTCTCTAGGGGCACCACGTTCGTTATCTGTCACAGCCTCTCTGGTACCGGCTTCCTCTGGTTTTCCCCTTGACTTCACAGCATCTCCGGCCTTCACTCTCTCCAAGCTCCTCCGTGGACATTCAAGCTGGATATGTCCTAGTTCCCCGCACTTGTAGCATTTCATACGCCGTCCATTTGGCCTTCCACTACTTTGTTTATTCTGTGTCTCTGCCCTGTTTCCAACATTCACTTTCCTCGAGTTCCGCTGTCGACAGTCTCGTTTGATATGTCCTATCTTGCCGCAGTTGTAGCATTTAATACCCCCGCTTGGCTTCTCTCTATTTAGTTGTGATTCCTGTCTTTTCGGAGGATTCCATTTAGCTAGTAACTGACTAAACATTTTATGTATATCGGCCAACATAGGGTTCTGGTTCTCCTTTTCTGACTGCGATTCTTCCAGCGTCATAGCCCGTACTCTTGACTTTGGAGTATCCCTATAGACGGCTTCTACCTCTAGTGCATGCACCAAGGCTTCACTACTACTTTTATGTCGGGATAGCCTGAGGACTCGTCTGATTTCCTCGTCCCTTATCCCATCTAGGAATGCCCCCACTGCCAATTGCTCTTTAAATTCTTTTGGCGCATTCGGGTATGCTAAGTGTGCCAGTCTTTCCACCGCAGCTTCAAATTCTTGCAGACTCTCTCCAGCTTTCTGAACGCGCACTTTTAGCTGGGTCTGGTATACTTGAGCAAGGTGTTGATCTCCATATCGTAGATCTAAGGCAGCTTCTAAAACTCTAAAATTCCGTTGTTGGTCTGCCGGAATTGTCTGGAGCAACTCCAACGCTTGGCCTCTTAAAGCCACGATTAATGCCTTAGCCTTCTCTTCGTCATTCCAGTTGTTAGCACTCGCTGCTGCCTCAAACTGTGTCTTGTAAGTCATCCAGGAATTTTGACCATCAAAGGAGGGAATTTTTAATTGCTGGCCTGATGACACCACTTGCTGGTTTCCTCTTGTCCTCAACTGTTGTTTAAGTTGGTCTATTTCTCCTTCTACCTGATGCATTTTCTCTTCAACCTTGTCTACTTTTTCCTCGACTTTGTCCATTTTTACTTCGACCTCATTAACTTTCGTCTTTACGCTACCCATATCTTCCTTAATCTCATTTTTTATTTCTTCAACGACTGTAAACAAGGCATTCTGTTGCGTCTCTATAGCTTTCCTTAATTCATCATTTTCCTCTTGACGGCGTTTCTCCTCTTCTTGATGCCTTCGTTCTTTTTCTTGTCGTCTTCTTTCCCGTTCCTCTTTCTCTTCCTGGCGCTTTCTTTCCTGATCCATCATCATTTTTTGCATTTGGGCCATAAAGTCCTGCATTTGTTGTTCGGATGCCATGCTTCTGGTTGTTACCGGCATATAATTATAACAAAATCAACAAAATTTATTACTCACGTCAATATCGGTAATGCAATTGTCCAGAGAAATCGCAAAACAGCACGAGAAAGTCTTTTATTTAGAGTCTTTGTCACTTAACCTCTAATGTCCAACAAAATGTTCCAAAAACGTCTCAAAAATGCACTTAACCACTATTTTTCTTGTTCGAAAATAAACCTCGAACAATGTCCAGTAAATTAGTCCTTCCTGTGTTAGCACTAACTCCGAGAATACTGTCCCAGTCTTCTCAACACTCCCGAAAAATCCTCTTGTCAAAATTCCGCTTCCGACACCAAAATGTTACGGATTTCCACCTTTTTGGAAACACCCTGTATGAATCCGTGGGTTCTATATAATTTTAACAAGAGATTAAACACTACTAACACTTTATTTAACAATTTACTGACTATACAATACTTCAAAATACACTTTGTTTACTTTAACCTCACTTTTTCCCGAACGTGTCACTTCTCAAATAAACTTCCTCCTCCGCGCTGGTAATCGCGCCTTATATACTCCGAAATTAGCTCTAGATCAATCCAGAATCTTCTCCAACCATAAGCTAGAAAAGTCCTTGGCTCTTTCTAGAGCCTTTCCAGTCACCATCAGAGGCATAGGCGTACCATCTCCTTTTCCAAGGGGGTGTAATTCATAACAATACCATAACAGCTGTGCCACAAGAGTTACTTGTTGCAGTGATAAATTAACAGGCAAAAAAATGGTAAACAAAGCAAGTGACAATATAACCAATAGTGACAGTGAAAATGATGATCCTGAGGCAAATTACGAGGACATACTAAATGAAAATAAGCATTTTAAACATTTAAATGCAGAAATGGCAGACACCATAAGAAAACTGCAAGAGGAAATTTTAAATCTGAAAAGAGACATATTGTATTATCAAAGTAAAAAGGTATGCAACACAAATTCAATATCTACTGATGAAAATATAAACTCAAAAATAAAAAATTATATCGATGCACAACTGGAGAGAAAATTTACCATATTAAAAGAAGAAATAAATATCTTAAATATTAACAGTCGTAATTTGAACAATCCAAAGGTAAACAAAACACCAGAGGATGAAAAAACTAGTACCCCACAAAAACAAGAATTAGCAAAGAAAAAAGTCTCAGCACCTGCTCAAATAAAAAAGTGTATCAATAATAAACCAGGGACTTCAAAACAAACAGAATTGAATGAATTGAGAGAAAAACAATTAAGCATCATGAATGATATAATTGCATTGGAACCCGGGACTCCACACAATCAAATATTCTCTGCTACCGGCACATCCACTAATAAGGAAAATGAAGAGGATTTCCTACAAGTTGATAACAGGAAAAAACGCAGATCCAACAACAAAAAAGATCAGGAAAAACAGGTTATACAGGGGAACGCGGTATCAGAAGATAATAAATTCTCGGCAGTAAAAATAACCAAGAGAACTTGGATTCACGTGTCAAAATTCCGCCCGGATGTATCGGCTGAGGAATTAACTGAATACCTGAACAAGAAATTCAAGAGAGATGACTTTCTCTGTTTTAAAATCAAACCCAAGCACAAATGGCCCAAATTTAGTTCGTTTAAAATAGGAGCAGATATATCGCTAGAAGAAATCTTATTGAATCCTAACTCCTGGAACTCAGGATTGACAGTTTGTAAATTTGATTTTTTTCTTGCAACACGAAACAAATTACTATTCGAGAGAAAAAACCAACAAAATGACGCGGATGCAAAATGAAGTGATTACAGTAATGCAATTCAATATTCAAGGACTTTTGAGTAAGTGTAATAATTTAAGTATCCTCCTATCAACACATCATGTAAATATATTGTGCCTCTCTGAACACTGGCTCAAACAAGAAGAAATAAAAAATACATTAATACAAAATTTTAAACTAGTGACAAGTTTTAGTCGTACAAATCATAGACGCGGCGGTGTTTGTATATTCGCGAAGGAAAATGTGGACATTAGAGAAATACCTTTTAAAGACAGTATTGAAAAAAAATTTGAAGTATGTATGGCTGAAATGAGTAACTCAAATATGAAAAACAAAATAAATATTATCTCTTTATATAGAACCCCTGATAGTGATGTAAAAGAATTCATTCACAGTCTGTCCTTGTTACTGAACAAAATTTATAACAAAAATGATTATTATATAATATGTGGTGATGTTAATATAAACTTTTTGGATGATAATATATACAAAAATGCCTTAGTCAACCTCCTGTTAGAATTTAATATAAAACATCATATTCAAGAAGCTACTAGACTAACAGAAACTTCGATGACCTGTATAGATAACATATTTTCAAACCTCACAGAGCGGGATGTGACAATATGCACCACATTCTACTCTGATCACACGTCTCAAATATGCTCATTTGATGTTCCATATAAAAAACTAAATAGTATCGAATACACTTATAGAAGGAAGTTCAACAACAGTAATATAGAAATATTTCGAAGTATTCTATCTCAAGAAAACTGGTCTGAAATGTATAATGCAGACACGTTTGATACAAAATTCCATGCGTTCTATAATACGCTAATTTATCATTACAACTGTGCATTTCCAGTAGCTAGAATAAAAACAAGTAATACAAATAAAACATGGTACAATTCACAAATAAAGGCAATGCATGATCAACTCTGTGAAATGGAAAAACTTCATAAAAAATTAAATAATCCACAGTATACGGCTAGATACAAAGAGTTTAAAAAATTATATAAAAATACTATTGACAATTTTAAAAAACAACGAAATGATCATAGGATTGGAAATGCACAGAGTATGACACGTGAAAGTTGGAAAATCATAAACGAACAAAGAAATACTGACACAAATCACACTATAACTGTATTCGATAGTGATGGAAACCCAATAAATAATTCTGAAAAAAAATGTAACTTGTTCAATGAATATTTTATAAGCCTTTCTCAGAATTGCCCTAAACCAAATTTAAATAGAACAAATAAATATAATTCACCTGTAAGTTTATACCTAAAGCCAACAACTGCTACTGAAGTTGAAAATCTGTTAAACAAAACAACTCGAAAAGCTGCTGCAGGCATTGATGAACTTCACGGCAAAGTCGTTAGATCTGTAAGTAACCAAATTGCTCAACCACTTTCATACTTAATAAATCAATCTTTTATCTCTGGAAAATTCCCTGAACCGTTAAAGGAGTCAAAATGTATTCCAGTTTATAAAAACAAAGGTCCAAGAACTGACATTATTAATTATCGGTCAATCTGTGTTCAAAGTCAAATAGCAAAACTTTTTGAGGCATCTTATAGTGTAAGACTAACAAACTTCCTAGAAACCCACAATTTGCTTAACAAAAATCAAAATGGATTTAGGAAAAAAAAGTCCACGAATACAGCCATCCGACAATGTCTTGAGTTTATCCACGCAGCACTAAATGATCATAGTAAAGTTTTGGGTCTTTTCTATGATTTTAGCCGTGCTTTTGATACTATTGACCACAATCTATTAACCCAAAAGCTATATAACATTGGTGTTCGAGGAGTCGCACATGAATGGGCTGTGTCATATTTACAAGACAGAACACAAACAGTGACATTGGATGGTAGAAAGTCTGTCACCATGAAAAATGAACTGGGGGTACCACAGGGCTCTATTTTAGGTCCGTTATTTTTCATTATATTCATAAATGACATAACTGAGATATGTGATGCGTCAAGTAATATCGTGCTCTATGCAGACGATACAAATATACTGTTAAAAGACAAAAATATACAAGATCTTGTAAAAAAAAGTAATGATGCATCAAACGAAATTTTAAATTACACATTAAACAATGGTCTCATATTAAATGCAAACAAAACCTTTTACATGCAATTTCTACCAAAAAATATCACTCCAAATTACAATCTACCTTTAAAAGTCCAAAACATAAGTATACAAAGAACAAGTACTATAAAATTTTTAGGGTTAAACATAGACCAAAAGCTAACATGGGAACCGCATATAAATGAACTTTGCTCAAAGATAAGTACAACATGCTATATAATAAAGCAATTAAGAGACACTATAACGCGTAATGTAATAAAATTTCTTTATTATGGACTGGTAAACTCAGTATTACAATATGGCTTAATATTTTGGGGCTCATCATCTCATATGGGAAAAGCATTCACAGCACAAAAAAAGATTTTACGTTGTATGAATAAATCTCATCCACTTTCAAGTTGTAAATCGTTATTCAAAATGTATGGCATTCTAACATTACCAAGTTTGTACATTTATCTATTACTGTTATATATAATTGAGAATAAAAATTTGTGTATAAGAAATAATGAAGTGCACTCATACCACACCCGTAGAGGCGAAGATATATATCAACCCTACTCGAGACTGTCAATTGGCCAACACTCTCCAGAGTATATGGGTATAAAATGTATGAATAAAATCAATCTTGTGATAGAAGTAAAGACTGTTAAAGATATCAAGACTAAGGCACATAACATGTTATTAAGTAACACATTCTACACTGTGAATGAGTTCTTTCAATACTGTGATAATAATAAAGCAAATCTGAATATTATATAAATGTAATATGTCATTATATTTTGTTTATTTGTCTGTATACATTTTTTTTTAATATGTTTCTTCATGTAACTTTCAAAGCTCAGATTTTTATCGTAATGTAAAGCTCTGACAGAAATATTATATTTTCATGACTAGTCTGATAAGTTAATACCTTTGTACTGTATAAACTTTTATGATGAATAAAATACTTTACTTTACTTACTTACTTTACTTTAAGAAAAATTATCTACGTTCTATGTTGATACTACGTTTTTATATAAGTTTCCTTGATAACTTTATGGGATAAGAATACTACGTTTACCTTTATTATGAAATTTTCGACACAACATCTATTTAAGATTTTCTATCAAGCATACGAAAACCTGGGCGAAGAAATTATTTATGTTATTCGAGCATAGCACGCCTCTACGATTTCATAATCTTCAAAGTGGAATGGTACGACATGTGACATCTCGCTAGAGCAAAATGGAGATCATGAACCATTTAACTGCCCAACGGTTATAATCTATTATCATCGGAGGACAGGGGCATACTTGGGAATTTCCCTCATCAGGATATTATAATAAAAGATAAGTACCTTTGATTATTACCTGTAAAAGGGATTATTTTCGCATATCTAGTGCTACACATTAATGCGTAGTCACTCATATCTTAAACCCGTTGTTACAAATATTTCGTCGTAGTTATTTATATCTTAAATTCGCTGTAACAAATATTTCTTCGTAGTATCGATTTCTTGTATTCAACGTTTAACGTAATCGTAGTTGCTTGATAACGTGATATTGTTTGAATTTTGCCAGTATCGCAAATTCGCTGGGTCAAAGTACTTTTGTTTTAGATGTGTCTCAATGGTTAGACACGTCAGTTATTTGCACATAATACGCGTCGTGTGATCTGATATTTCCTAGATTTGACTCGTCAAGTCGCATCACTTATGTGGATTATTTATTTAAAGGAATTCGGATGTTCGGGGCGCGGTGAAATGTGTATTATCTTTTGTGGTTATATAACTTGGGGTGTCCCGTATTTTATTTGCTAGAGATGAGTTCTAGTATTATTTTTTTTATGGTTATATAATTTGGGGTGTCCCGTTTTTGAGTATTTGGCATTACGTAGCGGGGAGGCTATATACTGGTGGGTTCAAATAAATATCAAGTTCGAGTGAAATAGCATATCTTTTATTAGGTTAAGTTTTATTACCTTTGTAATATATTTTGTGTCGCAATTTTAGTAAATCTAATGGGTGTCTTTTGTGTTGCACTTTAGTATATCTAGTGCTGTAATATAGTTTGTTTGTCGGATCGTTTGCGAGATACCTTTGTATTATAGTTCGGTTTAAATCTCGTAAATGTTCATATCTTTTGTAATATATGATTTTTAGTATTGAGGCAAAGTTACGAGACGTATCTTTTGTAATATAGTTTTTTTATCTCGTAAACACCTCAAGTTTATCTTGCTGTTGAGCAATATGTAATATAGTATATCTTGTAATATAGTTTACCTTGTACATATTTTGGTGATATTTTGCTATACAGTATCGCTGATGCTGTGATAGCTCATTGTTTTTGTAATATAATATTTTGTAATATAGTTCTATTGTACATATGTAACTTTTGTCTTTGGTTTATCTTTATCTTCAATTTTCCTTGATTACACTCAGTAATCAATGGCGCCCAAGCCTTGAACTCCATGCCCTTTAGCTCTCCGTATCTTTACTGTGCTAGCCAGGTTACACCAGTGACGCTAACCACGTCGCTCGTAGGGTGGCCCACACTTGAACACTTGGGCAATATTTAAACATCGACTAAAACCTTCTTTTCAACGCCACACAAAGTGGCTCCCAACGTGGGGCTTGATTACTTTAAAGGAGTAGAGAGTTCAAGGAAAATTTTCTTTATCTATCTTTTACTATTTGTCTGCTATCTTTATCTTTTGTTGTTTATCTATTGTCTTTTATGTTTTGCTATTTTTTGTAATTATTTTTCTTAGCTTTAGTATGTTGTAAATATTGTTTTTAACATTTAATATTAGTTTATTAATGCTATAATTTTAAAATTTCCTTTATTTACTAACGATTTAGTTAATCGTCTGATGTATTCTAATCGATACTTGGAAATTGTGTTTCAGTGAGAATTTTATTGTTATGCAATATGGAGGTAAATTACTTACTTACACTCAGATGAATTGGACTATGAACTAAGGATCAGAGGAGCTATCGTTCATGGGAGTATAACTGTAAAAAATCAATTCTTAGAAGACGAGGAAACTTCAATTTGTAGAAAAAAAATCGGCAGCTACTGGAAGCGGCTGGAACCTCCCCACCCAGTGGTTGAAATTAGTGATGGATTGCTAAGCAGTCTGCTACTTTTTAACTGTAATTTGATTCGTAATAGAAGCAAATGCCGCGAGCTCTGATAGTCAATTCAAATCAGCCGTCATGACATGCCTTTAAATCAAATATATTATTGTAATATGACCCACCTATATTTATCTAATTTACGACGTCGTATGTGTTCACCGCCAAAACAGCAATAGAATTATTTATATTTCATTTAAAAGTAGTGACCAATCCTCAAACTCTGAATAATTACAAACACCTAATATATGATGATATTTAATCATGTAACATTTTCCGCAATTATTATTAATAAAGTTTATAATGAAAAAAGAAAGAAAAAAATACAGCACTGTGTTGGGATCGAACCGTCGATCTCTTGATTTGTAAGTCGACGCTTTAGCGCACTGGACCATTGACAACTTATGACGTACTTTTACATATGTTAATATTATAGAGACGTTGAATTTTGTTTGTTCCCTACAATAATTTGTATAAAAAACTGTAGGTATATAAAAAAAAGGTGCAAGTGTGATATATCGTTGAAATCGAAATTTTAACTGCTTTCCAATGGTTAGATTACAAATTGTAAGTAATAATAAAATAAACAAGTTGTTGTGCCAAAATGGCACTAAACGTAATCCGATCTCAACCAAAACCTTTTCAGATCTTCTAGAGCACTAAAGAAACCCTCATGCAAAGTTTCATCCAAATCCGTCCAGTAGTTTCGCCGCTATCGTGCTAACCAGCGATGGTAACCCTACGGATTTATCCGTAGATCTACGGATTTTTTGTGCCAGTTACGATTTTCCGATAAATCGTATTTATCTACGGATTTTTAAGGATATCAATTATAGTAATGTTAATTAATAGTGAAATATGAAAGTCAGCCAGTTCGTGGCTGCTGAGCCGACGCAATCACTGTTTACGATTTCGCTGCAGTGTTGCTGATCGGTGGATAATTATTCGATTTGCCGATAATTTAGGAAAGTGGAGGATATTTTTCTCATTCTGTTTAAAATCCGATAAAAAATTGATAATTTCAATCTAGTATCGTAGTGTGGTCGTTTTGTTTTGTGTGGTAGCGAATAATCGTCGAAAATCTCCCCTCCGCTTTTTAGAATTTCGAGCGAGGGGAAAAATATGCACCAGAGAAATTCCCCCCCGCTCTTCAAAAAATTTCGAGCGAGGGGAAAAATGCGCAGAGAAATCTCCCCCCCCCCCGCTCTTCAAAATTTGCAAGGACATTTCTTTTTTCTTTAAGTAAAATCTAATACAATATAATAAAACAAAGTAGTCCAAATTCATTATATTTTGAATATTTATTACACCGTGTTAAAGTTTTCACGGATTTATGATCAATCAGGTGCTACGGATTTAGTATCAGATTCTACGGATTTTTTTGAGCTTGTCTACGGATATGCAAGTCGAAAAAGTTACCAACGCTGGTGCTAACACACACACACACACGCATACACACACACAGACATTTTTCAAAAACCACTTTTTTGGATTCCTGGGACCTTAAAACGTAAAGATTTGATGTTATCTCAATTTTCGATTTTGGACCAATTTTAGTAACCTCCCACAATTTTATTGTGGGGAGGTTAAAATGAGTATATTAGAGGGTATGACGTCTAAATTTTATTCTAATATTCAGTATCCTGATTACAAAAGGATTAAAACTAAATTGTTACATGTACATAACTGTTTAAATAAATTTTCAATGTTAAATTAACAATCAGCTAATTTGCAAGTATATTCTTGAACTTATGACTCAAGTCATGTTATTATTTGATCATGTATAGCAAAGAATATCTCAAAACATAGGTACCCATGGAAATATAATAAATTTTGCTGTATCATTTCAAATTTCAAGTGCTGAAATTTTCAGACACAAAGTCTCTTAGTCATTCAAATAATAGAGTATCTATAGAAAGAAAATTCATTAGAATTAAATATAGTTAATATTAATCACGTTCATACAGTTAATTATTTAATTTATCATGTAAATTATTTTGTTGCCTATCAAAAACTGTCATTTTAAGCTTACTGCTAGATATTTCAATGTATGTATAAAAATCTCTATAAAACATCGTTTATGATTTATAAAGATATAAATGCATAAAAACTTTGATGGTCAATGGTGAAATCAGGGACCGTGACAATCTCATTATAGTTGATAAGAGATATCAAACATCTTCCTTTATTTGATGTTTATTATCTTTATTTTTTGCAAGGATTAAATTCAATGCTTATAGTTAGGTGGTAGAGGTGCAGAAACAAATATAATCTTTATATTTATATAGGAAAATAAAATAATTAAATTCTACCTAATATACAACTAATCAATGTTTTTAGGATACATTTCTTTTAAAGCTATTTTAAATGTTTAATAGTATCAAATATTTGCTATCTTATAATCTTAGATATAGACCACTTTAAAGCATTCAAATTGAATGTAGATTTTGAAACAAGTTTAGTAATGAAATGAATAAAATGTCAACGATGACATAAAACTAATAGTCCAGTTCATGATGCTAAAAATATTAACCCGAGTGATTTTGATAAATCCTAGTGATATTATGTAGTTACACACTTGTTCTGTACATGATTAATATGATTAAACTGTTAATCAAAAACAACAATTAAGTAAAGTTACAGAAAATTTTCAAAAATTGGTACCTCAAAATTTAGCATTGACTAGCCTAGCTGAACATAAAATAAACTGAACCGAAAATCAACCGTTTAGGCATTACGTGAAAAAATAATAATAATAATAATAAAACAATAAAATTAGTTTATGAACGAAATAATTTTTTTATGAGATGTTAAGTTTTTAAATGACCAAAAAAAAAAAAAATTATAACTTATGGAAACGAGACTTGAATTCGAAGTCTGAGATGTAGTTTATAAAAGGAACTATGTTTTGAGTGATGTTCGAAATAATTTTCAGCTAAAATTGGCTCCTAAGTTTTAAAATGCATTATAACTAGTGAAATCTCTCCTCTAATATATGAATTAGAAGGAGGACTATTGGTCATTATTATATAATAGATATAAAGGCCATGCACAACGATATCTCCATTGATAACCCTTCTTTAAATTTGATAAATAATTAAAAAAAAAATAAGAATTTAAGCAAATAGACCAAATTGTCTGCTTTATGTTGTATATGTTGTATATTCTGTATTTACTATTTATGTAAGTTGCCTCTATAAGTGTATATTGTATTTTAGTCATATCCGATAGAAATATGATGTATCTAACGCGAAAATAATCTCTTCGAAAAACAATCTCTTAGAAACTATTTCTTAGAAAATCTCTTAAAAAAAAATTTTCTCTTAAAAAAAAATATATTTGACATATATTTTTATGGGGGCTCCGGGATATTGTAACGTGCGGAATGCGCAATAGCATCCTTCGTTACATTTTCTAACAATTATTAGAAAAATTTTAATAATCAAACATTTTACTCTCCTATGCTCTGGTACCATAACGAACATTTCTGGACAGATGAGAGGTTGGTAGTAGCTTATGCTTACGCATCAGTATATTAAACAGCGCACGCTCGATAATATTCAAATTAAATTAAATAAATCGATCAAACTGACTGAAAAATGAAGTTGAGTCGAGTATTTATAATAAAGTCGGAAAGTCACATGAAACGTAGAACTATCAGTAACAATATAGATCATTTGGCTAATTAATATTTCACTAAAATAAAGAGAACTACTTTTTGGGGCGGAGCCACGTTACTGTCGGTCCGAAACATATGTCACAATACGACGCGTTAGACTAAATTCGCTCTCTTTCACTCGAGCCGTCCTTCGAGGTGGACGTAATAGAAATTTTGTAAGACCCTAACGGGGATATTGGTAGAGAGGAACCTTATAGACGTATAAGGTAATAGTTAAATAATTAAATATTGTTAAATACCATCTAACATTTAAACATATTGTTTTAGGTTCTTTCTTTCTTTCTTTCTTTCTTTCTTTTGTTTTTCTATATAATTACAAATTTCATTTCCACGTCGAAGTGATCTTAATGTTACACCTTTGCTTTAAGAAAAATTATCTACGTTCTATGTTGATACTACGTTTTTATATAAGTTTCCTTGATAACTTTATGGGATAAGAATACTACGTTTACCTTTATTATGAAATTTTCGACACAACATCTATTTAAGATTTTCTATCAAGCATACGAAAACCTGGGCGAAGAAATTATTTATGTTATTCGAGCATAGCACGCCTCTACGATTTCATAACCTTCAAAGTGGAATGGTACGACATGTGACATCTCGCTAGAGCAAAATGGAGATCATGAACCATTTAACTGTCCAACGGTTATAATCTATTATCATCGGAGGACAGGGGCATACTTGGGAATTTCCCTCATCAGGATATTATAATAAAAGATAAGTACCTTTGATTATTACCTGTAAAAGGGATTATTTTCGCATATCTAGTGCTACACATTAATGCGTAGTCACTCATATCTTAAACCCGTTGTTACAAATATTTCGTCGTAGTTATTTATATCTTAAATTCGCTGTAACAAATATTTCTTCGTAGTATCGATTTCTTGTATTCAACGTTTAACGTAATCGTAGTTGCTTGATAACGTGATATTGTTTGAATTTTGCCAGTATCGCAAATTCGCTGGGTCAAAGTACTTTTGTTTTAGATGTGTCTCAATGGTTAGACACGTCAGTTATTTGCACATAATACGCGTCGTGTGATCTGATATTTCCTAGATTTGACTCGTCAAGTCGCATCACTTATGTGGATTATTTATTTAAAGGAATTCGGATGTTCGGGGCGCGGTGAAATGTGTATTATCTTTTGTGGTTATATAACTTGGGGTGTCCCGTATTTTATTTGCTAGAGATGAGTTCTAGTATTATTTTTTTTATGGTTATATAATTTGGGGTGTCCCGTTTTTGAGTATTTGGCATTACGTAGCGGGGAGGCTATATACTGGTGGGTTCAAATAAATATCAAGTTCGAGTGAAATAGCATATCTTTTATTAGGTTAAGTTTTATTACCTTTGTAATATATTTTGTGTCGCAATTTTAGTAAATCTAATGGGTGTCTTTTGTGTTGCACTTTAGTATATCTAGTGCTGTAATATAGTTTGTTTGTCGGATCGTTTGCGAGATACCTTTGTATTATAGTTCGGTTTAAATCTCGTAAATGTTCATATCTTTTGTAATATATGATTTTTAGTATTGAGGTAAAGTTACGAGACGTATCTTTTGTAATATAGTTTTTTTATCTCGTAAACACCTCAAGTTTATCTTGCTGTTGAGCAATATGTAATATAGTATATATTGTAATATAGTTTACCTTGTACATATTTTGGTGATATTTTGCTATACAGTATCGCTGATGCTGTGATAGCTCATTGTTTTTGTAATATAATATTTTGTAATATAGTTCTATTGTACATATGTAACTTTTGTCTTTGGTTTATCTTTATCTTCAATTTTCCTTGATTACACTCAGTAATCAATGGCGCCCAAGCCTTGAACTCCATGCCCTTTAGCTCTCTGTATCTTTACTGTGCTAGCCAGGTTACACCAGTGACGCTAACCACGTCGCTCGTAGGGTGGCCCACACTTGAACACTTGGGCAATATTTAAACATCGACTAAAACCTTCTTTTCAACGCCACAGATTCTAGATATATATCTAATTATTCTAAAGTTAATTGAATATTTTCCAAATAATATTTCCGTAATATAATTATAGAAATATTCTTTAATTATTTTTAGGGAATAATTTTGATATAATGTCAATAAGTTATTCTAAGAATAATTTTCATGAATATATTCTGAAAAAATTATTCTGAAGATATTTTTGAGAAATATTTTAGTAATATCTCAAATCAATTAGTCATAGATTATTTTTTAATAATACTCCCCGTACAAGCATTTTATTCCTATTCTTAGAATAATTTGAAAAAATAATAATGCAAATGATACTTTTCAAAGATATTCACAAAAGTCATTCCAAGTATATGCCATTAATATATTTATAGAATAATTTCGAAAAATTAATTTTACAAAGAATATGTTAGAGATATTTCCTGAAAATATTCCAGGCATATATTAATTATTTACTCCTAGAATAATTGAGAGAAAATAAAAATCAGAAAAATTATTTTAAAGGCATATAAAAAAATGTTCTTAGCATAATCGCAATCACTTATTCCCAGAATAATTCAAACATTTTTTAAAAGTATTGGAAATATTCCTGACTAACAAATTAACCATATAGCAGCACAAAATATTGGACCGTACAGTCCAAATGTATAATGTCTGAATCACAGCCCCATATCTGATTGTCCAGAATATAGAGACAAGGTAATTAAGTTAATTAGTTTATTGCCTATATACCCTTTCTTCACATGCACATAGGTTTATTCCTTAAATCAGATATAGTTAGAACTACCTACTTGTGTTTGCTTAACATTCTAGTTTCTTAAAATACCTACATCAAGTCTATATAGTTTTTATTTGATTCTGCATGCGCAATTAATATTTTTTGAAACCGCGCGCGTCCTCATCTGTCACTCACGAAATACGGGCGGTGACACCTGATCGTCGCATCGGCGCATATACTTATTAACTATATACTATGAGTTTCGTTCCCAATTTGACGCCAAGGAAAGCCTGTCTCTCTATCCTTTAAGAGGACTTGGTATTGTGCGCATGTCTTAGTGGGCGGAACATCGACGCGAGAATGTGACAGTTCACCTAAATATAGAAGATGAGTGGTCACAATCTAATCGGAGAAATTGTGCACTATAGGCATTACATCAGTGGTTCCAAGTTCCAATTCCAGACATTAATATTATAAGCGTTTGTGTGTTCTAATATTGTGAAGTTGTTTTATGTATTTTATTGTTTATCAAAATAGGGATTTGTATTTACATGGTGTAAACCTATATCCACAAAAATGAAACGGTGTTTTTTGTGTAAAAGCCAGCCGAAGCAGGACCCTAACCTGTCATATCATCGGTAAGAAATTTTATTTAATAATCCAAAATCTAGTTACATGTGCTAATCGTGAAATGTTTTTAGTTTTCCCAAGAATATTGAAACCCGCTTGTTGTGGATTAAGAAATGCAATTTGAATGAAAAAAGGCATAATATTTCTGTGTTGTATATATGTTGTATATATGCTGGAGGAAGAACCCTATTATTTTCGATCGATCAATAAATAAAAAAGGTATACATTTTTTTAAATAAAGAAAAATTTACACATTTTTTTTATGTTTTATAATCAAACTAAAAATCTCTAAAACTAATATTATTTACAAAAAAACTGCGAAGAGTATCCTACAGAATGTGCAACAATTATATAAAAAGTGCAGTCAATCGGCGAAGGGTGTAGTGGTTAGCTTGTTTAAATATATATATACGTAAGATATGTATGTGAAATTGTATAGCTTTCATTAGCCAAATAAATAAAAAAGGATATTGCAGGAAATTTCCAAAAATTGATTAAAATATTCTGAAAAAATTCAGTTATTCTTTGACCTCTTACAGACAATTTTTGTTTTATCTTTGCATAAAGTGCGTTGTTTTGGGGTTAAAAATTCTCAAAATTTTAACATTGAAGATTTTTTCACCAAGTTTTACTGAAAAAGGTTGACTTTTTAGAAAAAATATCAAGAACAATTTTTTTTTTACTCAAAAAATAAGATGCCGTCCCAAGAACTAAAGAAAAAAAATATTTACCATTTCTTTCAATGTCAAATTGTTTTTTAACAATCTTGCCTTTTTACGGCTGAATCACCCATAAAACATAAAAATATAAATTGTGCCACTCATATTCGTAAAGTAGAATTTTTAGCTGAACATCGAAACTTCCATTAGTACCCTAAGACCCACTTTTTTGCTAATTCCACTGGACTATAAGTTTTCTAATCAGTGCTTAGGTATTCATTTATTGATTAAATAATTTAAATACCAAGAAACGAAAGCTTCCTAATAGCATGTGAATCATTCCAAAAGGGTGGTATATATTTTACCATACTATACGAAATCTCCGTTTTCTACGGTTGCCGGTAGATTTCTTTGTTTTGGGACCACTGACCTGTTACAGCGCGCGCTTCCTTCTTCATCAGATCGTATCGTCAGAGTCCTCCATAGAGATAGAAAACTATCTCGTTCTCTAGCCTCAAATCCGTACATAGTGGCTTATGGAGTATTACCAGTATATAGTTAATAAGTATCGCATCGGCGACATTGCACCATATTTATTTCAACAAGTACATACATAGAACGTAGTGAAGAGTGAGATAACGAGACATCTAAAATGGCGAATGGAATGACATATAAATATAAAACGTGTTGTGCGCATTTGTTTGGTTTTGTTATGTTTCCAGATTCTTCATTGACATAAAAGTAAGTAAAGCACAATAAATAATGCATGGAGATCATTATACCATTAGTACATAAGTATTATAATTATATAGTCATGTAAACAACTAATATTTTCTGTTTCTTTTGTTAAACTTGTAGTCCTGTAGCACCATATTACTAACATAACCTCACATTTTACGGTTTTATAATAAGTTTATCCTCATTCTTAATGTTTTTATCCGCATTTCTAGATTGGGTCTAATACAACATTAATCGACTCTCAAATATTATATAGAGAATTTTGTATATTGTTGATTTTAGGAAATGTACTCACTTATTTACAGGTTGGTAAAATAAATTTATTCTGTATGAGAGTTTATAAATATTACACTGGGCCCAATCTAGAATAAGTATAAAAACTTTAAAAATGTGCACAAATTTACAAAAGCGTAAAATTTGAGGTTGTATTCATATGGTGCAACTACTCTATTGTCACGAGTCGAAGGCTCCATTTTTGATGGTAGGTAATTTTGAGGATCAGTAAACACCTCCTAAAATAATACATCCTTAGCGCCCGAGGAAGGTAGGAAAACATAAAAATTACCTTAAAAAACAGTTTTTCAGTTAGGAATAGGTAGGTATTGTGAAATCAAAGAATTTTATCAAAAAATGTTTCAAATAATAGTGATCGATAGAGTATAAAATTTTAAAATAAAAAGTGTTGAGGCATTTGTTACTTATCTCTAATAGGACATATGTAAAACACGTTCAAAAAGGTTTGTGCATAACAGCATGGATAATTCTTATATCTTTAAAAATTCATTATGTATTGAAAAAATAGTTTTTAATAACTTTGTTTAAATGACATCTACATAAATAACACTATGGTATTCAGTTAAACAAACATTTTGTTTCCTTGTTTTTATTGTCGTTAACATTAATATTTTTCAACATGCGTTTGTTTTAGGTTCAAGATATTTGAAACATTTTCTTAACTTAATATTCGCCAAATCTTTGTTGAAAAAGATGTTTCCGTTTTGCTTTGAAAATGTAATGATACTTAAACTTTGACTTTTCCTATTAGATATAGATAAAAAATGCTTCAACACTTTTCGATGTAAAATTTTATACTCTGCCACTTTTGTCTGAAACTATTTTTTAGATTTTTGGTGCATGTTTATTTTTTTCTTTTGCCAACATAGTCGACATCATCCGGAGAATAATTAATGCTGTTAATTTTGGTTGCGCTGCAAAAAAAGGTAGTCATAGAACTTTCAAAATATTCATCGATCTGTCCAACCGTTAACGTTTCCTTCAAACACAATAACTTAGTATTAGTTGAGAGAAAGTATTTTATTGTTTCGTTTTTAAATTGATAATTTATTCATAGGTGCAGTTAGGAAGAGATTTCCTAAGGCAACCCATTTGGAATCCAGCAGACGTTTTCTCTCTATTTTCCAGAAAATAAAGGACATGTATGAAGGCAGAGGTGTTAGATAGTTTAGATTGAATTTTGTACATATTTGTTTTGTTAAAGTGGTTTTAAAATATCTGTCCTATGTATATCTTTCCTGGCCTGTACCTAAATACTAAATATTAATTATAATGTTCTTATAATATATTTACAGATGAAAATTTTTAAACATTTATAAATTATCTTTGAAGTATCCCAAATATTTTAAGTATTCTACCTATACAAGAAGAAATTATTCTGAAAAGTTATTCACAGGTTTTATTAAAATAATAATTATATAATATCTTAACAGAATATTTTGTGTATATTTTTAAAATTTTTCTTTAAATATCCATGAAATTTTCGAAGATATTCCATAGATATTTTAACATTAATCTGTAGAATATTCACTGAACAGAAAAAAGTGTCCCATTCTGTTATTTCCAGAACATTCTATAAAAAATATTTATATTTTCAGAACATTCTGTGCATAAGTCAATATCCTTTAAACATATTTTGAGAATAATTTATAAATATTTGTGTGTTATTTGGGTAGTATGTCTAATGTACATCTAATGGATGTGGAATTAACATTCCCAGCAGATACGTTTGTCGCCGACTTCCATATCTATTTTATATCCAATGAATGTACATAAACATATGCAATGTACATTCAGTGGATATGAAACACACATCATATATACAATCGTATATTTTATGAATATACATTACATATCTCTGAAGTAGTTTCCACGGACATCAAAACGCTTATTGAATACTGCACCCGACGCGTGTTGCCCCAGTCATGTTGGCATCTTCGGCAGATGATTAAAACGAAAAGTTTTAATGATCCCGATGCTACCAACACGATTGGAGCAGCACGCATCGAATGAAAGTGATCGAGTGTTTTGATGTTCGTGGGAACTACTTCAGAGTCGAATAGTATCCATATAAGAGGTAATAAAACACAGATAGCTTAATAAGAAATATATTTTATATAACTATTTTAAACATACACAAACTTTACAAAATAACCTAATATTACACAATATTTAAAATTTTCAATATTGACGTATACTTCTTTACTTTCCGGTAGTTTAACAAATTGTAAACATGTATAATACCTACTATAGTTACTCATGTCCTACATATATGTTTAAAACATTTTCAACCATCAGTAATAAGTTATATAATATGAACGTAAGTAATTTTTATTCACTATATTTATAAAATACATACCCAATATGACAACAGCAAATTTTTAGGCCTCTGTCACTTTCCGCCATCTTTACTAAACACACACCTCTGCCACAATCAGTTAAATATGAAACTTGTAAATTTTCTAACCCTAAAAGAGTATGTATTTACGAATCTAAAGAATTGCATTATAATAAATATACTCTTACATCATGGGAGTTTCATGCAAATGTAACAGCATAATATAGCAATAAGCAAATATAAAATCCAGAGAATGAGAAAGAGTTAACTTTCATCACACATAAACACTATACACACAACACTACAGGGCTTAATCGCTTAATGGCGCCCGCTATTGCCTGGAGCGCTGACGTAGTATGCCATAAATTAGTAGCGCATGCGCATCAGATAATGAGATAAAATTCGTGTACGCGTATAATTTAATTATACCTTAATGGACATGTTATGTATAAATCATTATGTATATACCTCCAGCAATATACACTGTATATGACTCTGATGCATATCAGTAGCTGAATATACATTTCATATCACATGTATATTTAATAATACATATTCAAATTCCAACACCTAATGCATATGCTATGGATGTACATATCCATGAGATGTTATGTGGGGGTATACGAAAATATCATGTTGTAAAAATATTCCATTTGTAAATTGTAAAGAGATTGAATTAAGTACGTAGCATAAATATTGCCTATTGTATATCTATATAATATTTGGCACATCAGTAAATTTTTGAGAAGATTCGTACAATATTCTCTGTATACCGCAGAATCAACATTATTTCATGTATATTATAGGTATATATAGAAATATCGTACAACGTACTGGCAATATCTTTCCTATATTGATATAAGTACGTCGCAAACTGTATATTACGGCTATATGTAAAAGAAGTTCTGAATATTGTTTGAATGTAGACAATGAGTTTTGAATGTTCATTTCATATCGCGTGCTATGTGGGTAAGGGGTGGGCCTGCTTTTTCGCCTATCCCCCCCGCAAATGCGGACGGTATTGGCGATGTTAGCAAACTTACCCTGGCCCTGGCTAGCTGTTGGACCCTGCCAGCTCTTCTGTCTTCATCTTCTTTCTTCGACACGCGTCTAGAGTCCACTGGTCACAATATTCCACATTGTGAAGTTGGTTCATGTGAAGTTAGGCTTGCTTTAGTACTTCGGACTTTGGTTCCATTGTTGAATCTATGGATCACCCATTTGACGTTTGATCTTGTTACATGTTACATGGTAGTCTCGTTATTTAAAAAAACTGAGTTCGGTATAATCTATCATCTATCAAACAACTGGCACCCTTAATAAGTAATTGGTGTGTCCATCAGACTCTGTATGCTAGGTTCTTCTACAAGATCACTGTGTGTGACATAGTCCAGTTACTTAATGTTTATATCAGTACAAGTGTCGGTGAAACTAAGCTACGCTTGCCCACTGTCCATCTCAGAAACATGTTAATAAAAATGAATAAAATTTTACCATGTATTTTCATACCAGATAAAACTTTTATGGGTAAACTCTATGAATTGTTTTATACTCAAATATATAAATGGTTTAAAAGTGTACTCAAATTTACTTATTGCAGATAACCTACATACACGTATTTCTAATAAAATAAGGGCTGATAATTACATAATTTTGCACCGAGTACGTTTATTTTAATTATGACGATATTATTCGGCAAAAGTAAACAATCTTGTATAATAAGTAAATGTTGGTCAGATTATTGTAAATAAATGTTCCTTTTTTTAATGTACTTTTTCGACAATTTTCTCTTATTTTGCACGTCTTAATTTTACTTTTATCATCTGCAATTTTTAAATCCAATATTTCAATAAAGACATAACTAAATTAATTAAGACAAAGACTTCACTTCAACAACTGTACACCACAACAATTTTAAGATAAGAGGTTCTATATATTTTTTTATTATAAAGCCATAATTAAGGTTGTTAAATACCTAGCTATAATCTAAAAAAATTTCGTAGGAATGTTTATTAGAAATCTGGTAACGTATTATTTAGTGGTTATTTTCAGGTTGATCTAATTTCTTGACAAATTAAAATAACGTCTTATACCTATGATGACAAGGAGTGAATTTATTTTTAACAAAAATTTTTCCATAAAATAAACAAAAAACAAACGAGAGATCAGCTAACTTCACATGTAACAACTTCATGATGTGGAATAATTATGAACAAACATGTTAGCTAACTTCACATGAACTAACTTCACAATGTGGAATATTGTGACCTGTGAACTCTAGACGCGAAACTTTCTTCGCTGGCATGTATAGGCTCCAGGGAGAGTCTTTCGTCTGTCGCGAGAGGGAACGGCTATTACCGAGCCCTCTCGGAGTTTGAAAGGGATTTGGGGGTGTTGACTAATCGGAAGCCCAGGGTGCCAATTGGCATCATGTGCTCCGGTTTCGTCGGAAGGAAGTGTGAAGTGCGTAGCTCAGGATTGTGTTCGACCAGAGACGCTTTCTTAGCGTCAGGGGCCGGCACGGGCTAGGGTAAGGGTACCGAGCTGGTTGTTTGCTTGGTAGCCCCGGAATCGGGTAATTGGATGTTTTTAGTTATTGTCTTCTTGCGGTGTGGTTTGCAGATCGAACTGAAACAGATAAAGAATTAGTTATACTTACCCATTATCCAGGATCTGGAGCTTCGGTCTCTTGTGCCTCGGAGCGTCGTTGGGTCAGTTGTATGTAATTCGTATAATAGCGTATTTACATTTGTTCTCCTACTTGTAACCCTGACCGATAAGCTCCAGATCATCCCAGATGAGCAATTCGCTTACCGAACAGAACATTCCACCGAGCTCCAAGTACTTGGTCTAACACGGAGTACATCACGGAGGGTTTCAACCACCGTCAAGTCACCGAAGCGACCTTCTTAGATGTAGCCGAGGCCTTCGAAAGGGTTTGGCATGAAGGTCTCCTGGCGAAGATGTTATCGATGGGTTACCCTGTCGGCATATAGTCAAGCTTGTGAGATCCTACCTTCATCGGAGGCAACTCCGTGTGAAGATTGCCGACAAGCTGTCAAACTACAGGCCCATGGAAGCAGGTGTACCGCAAGGATCGGTACTCTCTCCCCACCTGTTCATCATCTACACCTCCGACATGCCAAGAGCCGCAAGGACCTCTTTGGCGCTCTACGCAGACGACACGGCCATAATCGCAAGATCATGGAGTGCAGGACTTGCCACCCGCAACCTCCAGGAAGCAGCATCCCTTCTGGAAGAGTGGTGCAACAAGTGGAAAGTCAAAATCAACGCGGAGAAGAGCAAAGCCATCCTCTTCAAGAGAGTCAGGAAGCAAACTCCCACAGGACACGTCTCCTTGAACGGCGAGAACATTCAATGGCACGTTACCGTCAAGTACCTTGGCGTTATCATGGATCGAAGCTTGATGTGGAGACAGAACACGGAAGCGATAGTACAGAAAGCGAGGACGAGGAGGACTCTACTTTACCCTATGATAGGTAGACAGAGCCAATAACTCAACCTAAGGAACAAGCTCACGCTTATCAGGACCCTGCTCAGTGCACCTATTCTGACCTACGCCTCCGTTGCCTGGGGATACCAAGCAGCCACCCATCTGAAGAGGATATAGAAGCCGTGGAAAACGTCGCACTTCGGTGCGCCGTGGATGCACCATGGTTTGTCAGAAACGCCGACATCTTCAGAGACCTGGAATGAATTCCAGTAACTGAAGTCATCCGGGACAGAGCGAAGAACCTATACGCTCGTGCAGCAGAGCATGGGAATCCGCTGGTCAGATAGGCGACTGACTATGACCCCAACGACGCTCCGAGGCAGAAGAGGCCGAAGCTCCAGATCCTGGATAATGGGTAAGTGTAACCCTTTATCTGTTTCAGCCCGATCTGCAAGCCACACCGCAAGGAGACAATGACCAAAAACATCCAATACCAGATCCCGGGGGTACCAAGCAAACAACCATCTCGGTACCCTTACCCTAGCCCGTGCCGGCCTCTGACGCTAAGAAAGCGTCTCTGGCGGAACACAATCCTGAACTACACAGTTCACACTTCCTTTCGACGAAATCGGAGCACATGTTGCCAATTGGCATCCAGGGCTTCCGACTAGTCAACACCCCCAAATCCCTTTCAAACTCCGAGAGGGCTGGGTAACAGCCGTTCCCTCTCACGACGGACGAAAGACGCTCCCGGGAGCCTATACATATATGCCAGCGAAGGAAGACCAAGACAGAGGAGCGCCAGAAGAAACCACCCAGCTGCCAGGGTCCAACAGCCAGGACCAGGGGAGGTTTGCTAACATCGCCAATACCATCCGCATTTGCGGGGGGGATAGGCGAAGAAGCAGGCCCACCCCTAACGAGGCCGGTCCAGGTCTACAGCGATGATTGGGGCAAAGAGCTCAAGCTCGACCCCTAATCATCCGAGACCGTCATCTTTAGTCAAGAATATTGGCGCCCACTTGTGAATTGTTTAATTTCAGTTATTGTGTATTGATAAGGACGTGATAATTACGTAGTGTTACAATTGTATTGTTATTGTGTTTTGAGTTTTAAACTTATTAATTTCAGTTATTGAGTATTGGTAATAATTTTACGCATGAAGACCCTGATGCACTAAGCGCACGTGAACAGCAACAGCGTATGCCCTGATAACAACAAACGTGTCCAGGACGTACACTCAGGTCCTCGTTAGGTCTGAACGTCCCGGGTTTACATGGTACGTCCCGAAGACGTCCGTTTGCTAAAACATTCTAAAACGTTCTGAATAAACGTTTTAAGGATATCCTGCTAGAGTTTAGTCAAGACAAACCTAAACACATTTGTGAAATAACCTCTAGGATTGATGTTTTTTTTGAGCAGATGAGGACATGATTAAAAAAGGAAATTAAAAAATGTAAAAATTAAATAAAAATCCTTAAAAAGTTTTACTAACAAAGTTTCTTTTGATAACAAAATATTTTTATTTTTCCTATTCCATTTAAATTTTGTCAATTTGATTTTTCTGATTTCAGAAATCTTATATTCGTTTCAACTATTTTTTTCGTCTTGCGAAATCACATTAATTTGTACTTTTTTACAGTACAGTGTAGTTAGTATATACTATCCTCTATATTAGTGTGCTACTATAACTTAGTACGAAAATATCGCAATGAGAATAAATGGAAATACTGGAATGAATAACAAAAATATGTTAAGTTCCTATAAAGCTCTTTTATTTTAAAATTCCCGCCAAACGTCGTATTGTTTGAGATGGAGGAATTTCGGTTAGTTGCTGTCAAGTGTCAAACTATGGGGAATTCAATTTGGCAGCCCTATTGTTATTGCATTGCATCGTTTTTATTTCGTCCGCCAGTAGTCACACTTAACAGCTACAAGAGAAAGTACCAAAAATAGGTAAGTCTATTTAATTGCTTTATTAATATATAAGTATTTAGATCGATACTTTATTCCAGATAAACTTGGTGCTGCTCATTTGTAGGTTATAGCCTATATAATATGTAATAAATACACTACCACCCACCTTATTTGGCTCGGGAGATCACCTGTGAACCTGGGTATGTAGTTTTTAGTTGTTTATCATGGAGCGAACTTATTCACTTAAAAGAAGATTGTTGGTTAAACATTACAAAAAATTGTACTCAGTGTTTTAAACGAAGTGTTAAGTATGGTTCGACATCTGATGAACAAGTGGAGGTGATGAAACTTGTAATAGGTAAGGTTTGATACATGGAGTAATAAAAACATTTGCCAGAAAACATCAACAAACTTGTAAAGCATATTTAGGGATTTCAGTAAATTAAAACTAATAAAGGTACTTTTAGAGGAAAATTTACAATTTTGTAACTTATATGCCCTATTTGTTATATTTTTTCTGAAATTACGCTGTACATATGTACAAAAACTTTTATACATCATCAATGCTCAACCTAATAAACCTGCTTCTAACCGTAAATCCTTATGCATCTTAACCCATAGCCATTTTCTTTACTTGAATTCTGTAATAATATTGACAAAAAATATAACGTTAAACTTATAATAATGTTATTAATCTGGTAGCATTAGTCACAACATACATTTCTGCTTCTCACGGTCCTCACATAGCACGCGATATGAAATGAACATTCAAAACTCATTGTCTACATTCAAACGATATTCAGAACTTCTTTTACATATAGCCGTAATATACGTTTCGCGACGTACTTATATCAATATAGGAAAGATATTGCCAGTACGTTGTACGATATTCCTATATATACCTACAATATACATGAAATAATGTTGATTCTGCGGTATACAGAGAATATTGTACGAATCTTCTCAAAAATTTGCTGATGTGTCAAATATTATATAGATATACAATAGGCAATATTTATGCTACGTACTTAATTCAATCTCTTTACAATTTACAAATGGAATATTTTTACAACATGATATTTTTGTATTCTGTAGATATATACAAAAAGCTATATTAATTTTGAAATCTTTAACAAATATCACATAAACATTTAATGGATAATATATGTGTACCATCATATATACCCTGATAATGTACCAGTGGAACATTTCTGCAACATGAAATTCATGTTTGTATTTTTAATATTCAAAAAATGACATTCAAAAGTTGAATCCATGTACACTACAGCTGTATGCAATAAAACCCAAATTGAATTTTAGAATGGGGTGTAAACATTTTGAGCCAATCGTTGGCACACGTAAATTATGTATAGCCACCGACAAAGCAGTTTTAGCAACATTGCAACCGAAACTTGAAAAAATATAGCCCTAGTAATATTGCACAGCAATGTTACATTTTGCAAAGTACCAACAAGATTTATGCGGTTTCTGATTGATTTTGACAGCATAATGCTGCATGCATTTGGGCCATATTACATAAAAAAATATGGTAAGTTAAATATTAATTCTACGGCAGTATTGTTGAAATATATTGCCTTGTGCGGTGTCGGTATAGTACCTACCTATCTACCTCATAACAAAAACAAATAGATATTTCTCTATCTAATTTTGGTTTACGTACATTTATAATCATCCCCTGTGGTGAATGGCATACGTTTTATAAATTTTAAATCGTTGGTTAAAATTGTAGATATGAAATATTATTTAAATTTTGAATCCAGACTTTGGACTTGTGATCGTATATTAAATAATAATGAATAATAAAAATGATAATATATTCATCCCTTTTTCAATTTTCCTACTGTATTTAATTAATTAATAATTATCGGCATTTCTTAAGCAGGTAGTTCGTACTTGAGAAATGATTATTTAATTACATTTTATCGTTATATTTAGATTTCCGCTTTTCATGTCGTTACAATCATCCCCTTGTCGAATTTTTGAAATGCGCGCCACGGTCCTTGGATTAGTGCGCATGCCACAAGCTGTCAAATGTCGATTTCAATTTGTTTGTGTTTTGTTTTCCCGTGATTATTAGTCCAAGTGTAGGTACATTAATTGTATTGCAGTAAGTATTTTACAATTGTACACAATACAACTACCTACCACATAGTTTTAAGGATGGCCCCCCTTGTTGTCATTTTCAGATATTTTATATCCAGATACTAAAGTTTAATGTATCCCTTTGTACTTACCTATATTATAATTGTAACTCCCATACTTTATTAGTTATTATAATAATGACGGCGTTTTTAGGCACCAATTTCTTGAAAAGAAACGGAGGTAGTCTAATTCGGAATGGTAACACTCTTCGAAAAGAAAGTTTGGTGGTCACCATTCAAACGGAACCAATTTGACAAATCATTGAAAACCAGGAGAAATCCCAGATGAAACTTGGACACTTTACGGGGTGTTTAAGTCTTATTTTTAAGAAGGTAGGTTCGATCTATTTCAATATTAAGGTGCTTTTGTTTATTTAAATCACAACCATTGGTTCTAATTACAACATGTACGAGTTGTTATATTTATTCGTATTAATTTGCTTTATATCTATTTCAGAGGATTACAAAAAGCTGCAATTAGGTAAATGGAAAAGATCAGAAATCACATCTGATATACAGAGTGAACCGAAACAAATCAAGGGACTATATATGTACAAAAAGCATATTAGTCCCCCGAAAAGATTATTAGTGATATCGAAGAACGTATTGGAAGGCGGCGACTTCCCAAAGTGAAAGAAATGTTGTCCTTACTAGAAGCTGAAAGAGAATATGTTGTTCTTCTAATAACACTGGTAGGCATTTAAAATCACAAACACAAACATTTCCGAATTCCAAAAAAATACCTATACCTATATGTTTTGTTTTATGATAATATCAATTTGTTTAATTTATTTTTGATTATTTTTATTTTTTTCTGTAAGATGTGTTTATATTTATTAATTTCATCACAGTTTTTAAAGTGAAATACCTATTCAAATATAATTAATTGTTTTTTCTTTTATAGTTGGAACTAGCTCGTGTGTCCCCACCTCCTCTACTCAGGAAAAAAATACCTTCTCCCAAAAATTGGAAAGCCAAAAGAAAGTATTCAGCCAATAGGAGCAATCACAGGTGATGTGTTAAGAATGCCAAGTGGAGTTTCGCAATTACAAGTAGCACCATCGGCAACACCTGGACACTGGTTTTGAAAATGTAAGCCCTCCAGTTTTTACTATTTTTTACTTACTGGCAAAATATTTCTTATACTAAAATATGACAGTTTATAAGTTGCAAACAACATTTTTTTGTTAAAAAAATATTGATCAGTTCATAAGTTGCAAAGCACATTTTTTTGTTTAAAAAATGTCGATTTAAATTCTTGGCACAATTGTAATTTATTATTGCAATTCATATTGTAACAAAAAATAAAAATATATTTAAAGTAACACAACTGTTTTAATTATAACTCTTCCTATTTTATAATTTAAGATACATAATTGCTACGACGATGTAAAGTAGTTAATAGAATAAAGTCATCTTTTGCTCTGAACAATTTAAAACAACACTGAGGAAAAAAATTTGTAACCACAACTAAAAAACTCATAACCACAGCAAATTTTCCTAATAAAATAGAGGACAGGACGGTCGATTTGTACCCGTAATTAAATTCAATTTGCTAGAAGTTATTAGTAGGCATAACTAAAATAATTTTAGTTAAAATCAACTAGTTGCACGTATCAAATATTGTTAGTTACTGTAACAAATGAAAAATGTTACGACAATTACACTTTTTAGTTATGATCAAGAAGTATCTAAATATTGTTAGTTACTCTAACAAATGTTTCTAGTACTCACAACTATCAAATATATGATGACAACTACATTTTTTAGTTACTCTTACAAAATACTTTTGTAGTCACATCAAATGTAAAGTGTTATGACAATTATATTTTTTTAGTTGTGATTAAACACTTTTAGTTACAGTAATAAATGACTTTAGTAGTCACAAGACGTACAAAAGCTTGTAACAACTACATTTTTTTAGTTGTGGCTAATAAAAAATATGGAAGGTCATCTCTTTTTTAATCAATTAATTTAATTATGATAACTAACTCAGTTAGTTGCTACTATTAATAAGAAATAGTAAAACAGTTTACTAAATTACATATATATGTCATTAAAAAATCGATTTAATGACTTCCCTGCAGAATTACGGTGACTGGAAGTTAAAAATGTTTGAACAAATTTTTCGGTGGATTTTTTTTCAAACATTGGGAATAAGTAGTTCAAGGACTACCGAACAAAAAATGTCATATGAGAAAATTGATTTAATGCCTTCTCTGTATGATTACAGTGATTGGAAGTTAAAAATCATTTTCATGACACTTTTTGTTTGGAAGCTCTTGAATTACCAATTCATAGTTTGAAAAAAATTCAACTGAAAAATGTTTTAACTTCCAGTCTCTGTAATTATGCAGGGCATTAAGTCCATGTTTTTATATGACATTTTTTGCTCGGAAACCCTTGAACTATGTATTTCCAAAGTTTGAAGAAAATTCCACTGAAATGATTTTTCCACTGCTAATGGTGCGGGGTCCTTTGAGGTAGTCATATCTTGAATACAAAATAAGGAACCCTTATTATATTCGAAGTATTGACTTTTTTTAAAATTAATTTTGCGAAAAAATGGTACAAAAATAGGGTCGCCGACACACGCCTATTTCCTCAGAATGGTGAATGCAATATTTTTCAGATTTTTTTTTTAAATTAAGAGACTATAAGGGCCAGTCACCGCACCTAAAATATGCTATACGTCCCATGTTTTGTTACCAAAGTATGGACATCTCAAATTTCACCAGTCGCCACTGAAAAGTAAAAATGTAAAATGTTACAGTTGTTCTATACTACAGTAAAATTTAATTCAAATAGGAAAAAAATAAAAGGTATAAGGATGTCTTCGGTATATATAAAAAACAAATTAGTGAATAATATTATATATATTAAAAAGGTTTTGTGGAAAATCATCAACATAAATAAAACTTTGGTAAGAAAATAAAATAATTCTCATAAAACATATAACAAATACATAATAATATACCTATAAATTACATGATTAGAGTATGGCATTTAACTTTATACAAAATTTATGTAACTAAAAGTATTTTAAAGACTATATCATTTTTGATTCTTTAAATATTTATGATAAAGCGAACAATAACGCATATTTTCCTCTCACTATCAAAATCATACTCGTATCCCTGATTGACTATAGCTGCTACTTTAACCTTTCCGTTACAATCATTAACAAATAACATAACCTCAATAAATTAAACCTTTTACGTCAAAATTTTGTCACCTCCACCCTGTCCTGCCCCAAACAACTGGACTTGGTAAAGGTGGGCAGCTGAAAAGAATTTGGTTACCTATATCTTATAGAATAGGATGGCTAAATGATATGAATTTTTCTGCCGATTGTGTGACGTCATCTGCATTGTTAATGCATCAAATATTTCTCATTTGTCTATAAATAAAATAAATTAAAATGGAAAATCCGACACGGCAAATTATATTATTACATTAGTCTTTGACAACGCAATTTACTTCAAGGTCAGAATTTCGAACAGAGAAATGTATAGGGCATTGAGCCATCCTTATATAAGTCGATTAAACTTTTACTTGTCTTGTGTATGAGTTAATAAGTTCGAGTACGATTTCTTTTCTCTTGTACACGAAGTTAAAGCAATAGCCTAAAAACATCGTTCACGTACTTATGTCGACAAAACTTATATAGTTCACCCGACGAATTCGGCCCAGTAAAGACTTTATCTCATTATTTTTTAATATTTTTGCCAAATATCTATTTAAAAACTTCTTTTACTTACCTTCGAATCTTTCCACAAAATGGGTTAATCCCCATTCAATTAACAAAGTCTTGTATGATGACATATTAATAATATCAGACTCACACCTATCACTTAATCACATTCAATATCTAAGTAAGTAGATAATGGCCGAGAATGGAGATGGAGAATGTCCAACTCAACGAAGTGGAAGGGAAGACCTTCCACATCGTTGAGTTGGACATTCTCCATCTCCATTCTCGGCCATTATCTACTTACTTAGATATTGAAAGTGATTAAGTGATAGGTGTGAGTCTGATATTATTAATATGTCATCATACAAGACTTTGTTAATTGAATGGGGATTAACCCATTTTGTGGAAAGATTCGAAGGTAAGTAAAAGAAGTTTTTAAATAGATATTTGGCAAAAATATTAAAAAATAATGAGATAAAGTCTTTACTGGGCCGGATTCGTCGGGTGAACTATATAAGTTTTGTCGACATAAGTACGTGAACGATGTTTTTAGGCTATTGCTTTAACTTCGTGTACAAGAGAAAAGAAATCGTACTCGAACTTATTAACTCATACACAAGACAAGTAAAAGTTTAATCGACTTATATAAGGATGGCTCAATGCCCTATACATTTCTCTGTTCGAAATTCTGACCTTGAAGTAAATTGCGTTGTCAAAGACTAATGTAATAATATAATTTGCCGTGTCGGATTTTCCATTTTAATTTATTTTATTTATAGACAAATGAGAAATATTTGATGCATTAACAATGCAGATGACGTCACACAATCGGCAGAAAAATTCATATCATTTAGCCATCCTATCCTATTCTATAAGATATAGGTAACCAAATTCTTTTCAGCTGCCCACCTTTACCAAGTCCAGTTGTTTGGGGCAGGACAGGGTGGAGGTGACAAAATTTTGACGTAAAAGGTTTAATTTATTGAGGTTATGTTATTTGTTAATGATTGTAACGGAAAGGTTAAAGTAGCGGGATACGAGTATGATTTTGAGAGTGAGAGGATAATATGCGTTATTGTTCGCTTTATCATAAATATTTAAAGAATCAAAAATGATATAGTCTTTAAAATACTTTTAGTTACATAAATTTTGTATAAAGTTAAATGCCATACTCTAATCATGTAATTTATAGGTATATTATTATGTATTTGTTATATGTTTTATGAGAATTATTTTATTTTCTTACCAAAGTTTTATTTATGTTGATGATTTTCCACAAAACCTTTTTAATATATATAATATTATTCACTAATTTGTTTTTTATATACCGAAGACATCCTTATACCTTTTATTTTTTTCCTATTTGAATTAAATTTTACTGTAGTATAGAACAACTGTAACATTTTACATTTTTACTTTTCAGTGGCGACTGGTGAAATTTGAGATGTCCATACTTTGGTAACAAAACATGGGACGTATAGCATATTTTAGGTGCGGTGACTGTCCCTTATAGTCTCTTAATTTAAAAAAAAAATCTGAAAAATATTGCATTCACCATTCTGAGGAAATAGGCGTGTGTCGGCGACCCTATTTTTGTACCATTTTTTCGCAAAATTAATTTTAAAAAAGTCAGTACTTCGAATATAATAAGGGTTCCTTATTTTGTATTCAAGATATGACTACCTCAAAGGACCCCGCACCATTAGCAGTGGAAAAATCATTTCAGTGGAATTTTCTTCAAACTTTGGAAATACATAGTTCAAGGGTTTCCGAGCAAAAAATGTCATATAAAAACATGGACTTAATGCCCTGCATAATTACAGAGACTGGAAGTTAAAACATTTTTCAGTTGAATTTTTTTCAAACTATGAATGGGTAATTCAAGAGCTTCCAAACAAAAAGTGTCATGAAAATGATTTTTAACTTCCAATCACTGTAATCATACAGAGAAGGCATTAAATCAATTTTCTCATATGACATTTTTTGTTCGGTAGTCTTTGAACTACTTATTGCCAATGTTTGAAAAAAAATCCACCGAAAAATTTGTTCAAACATTTTTAACTTCCAGTCACCGTAATTCTGCAGGGAAGTCATTAAATCGATTTTTTAATGACATATATATGTAATTTAGTAAACTGTTTTACTATTTCTTATTAATAGTAGCAACTAACTGAGTTAGTTATCATAATTAAATTAATTTATTAAAAAAGAGATGACCTTCCATATTTTTTATTAGCCATAACTAAAAAAATGTAGTTGTTACAAGCTTTTGTACGTCTTGTGACTACTAAAGTCATTTATTACTGTAACTAAAAGTGTTTAATCACAACTAAAAAAATATAATTGTCATAACACTTTACATTTGATGTGACTACAAAAGTATTTTGTAAGAGTAACTAAAAAATGTAGTTGTCATAATATATTTGATAGTTGTGAGTACTAGAAACATTTGTTAGAGTAACTAACAATATTTAGATACTTCTTGATCACAACTAAAAAGTGTAATTGTCGTAACATTTTTCATTTGTTACAGTAACTAACAATATTTGATACGTGCAACTAGTTGATTTTAACTAAAATTATTTTTGTTATGCCTACTAATAACTTCTAGCAAATTGAATTTAATTACGGGTACAAATCGACCGTCCTGTCCTCTATTTTATTAGGAAAATTTGCTGTGGTTATGAGTTTTTTAGTTGTGGTTACAAATTTTTTTCCTCAGTGTTGTTTTAAACTGTTCAGAGCAAAAGATGACTTTATTCTATTAACTACTTTACATCGTCGTAGCAATTATGTATCTTAAATTATAAAATAGGAAGAGTTATAATTAAAACAGTTGTGTTACTTTAAATATATTTTTATTTTTTGTTACAATATGAATTGCAATAATAAATTACAATTGTGCCAAGAATTTAAATCGACATTTTTTAAACAAAAAAATGTGCTTTGCAACTTATGAACTGATCAATATTTTTTTAACAAAAAAATGTTGTTTGCAACTTATAAACTGTCATATTTTAGTATAAGAAATATTTTGCCAGTAAGTAAAAAATAGTAAAAACTGGAGGGCTTACATTTTCAAAACCAGTGTCCAGGTGTTGCCGATGGTGCTACTTGTAATTGCGAAACTCCACTTGGCATTCTTAACACATCACCTGTGATTGCTCCTATTGGCTGAATACTTTCTTTTGGCTTTCCAATTTTTGGGAGAAGGTATTTTTTTCTTGAGTAGAGGAGGTGGGGACACACGAGCTAGTTCCAACTATAAAAGAAAAAACAATTAATTATATTTGAATAGGTATTTCACTTTAAAAACTGTGATGAAATTAATAAATATAAACACATCTTACAGAAAAAAATAAAAATAATCAAAAATAAATTAAACAAATTGATATTATCATAAAACAAAACATATAGGTATAGGTATGTTTTTGGAATTCGGAAATGTTTGTGTTTGTGGTTTTAAATGCCTACCAGTGTTATTAGAAGAACAACATATTCTCTTTCAGCTTCTAGTAAGGACAACATTTCTTTCACTTTGGGAAGTCGCCGCCTTCCAATACGTTCTTCGATATCACTAATAATCTTTTCGGAGGACTAATATGCTTTTTGTACATATATAGTCCCTTGATTTGTTTCGGTTCACTCTGTATATCAGATGTGATTTCTGATCTTTTCCATTTACCTAATTGCAGCTTTTTATAATCCTCTGAAATAGATATAAAGCAAATTAATACGAATAAATATAACAACTCGTACATGTTGTAATTAGAACCAATGGTTGTGATTTAAATAAACAAAAGCACCTTAATATTGAAATAGATCGAACCTACCTTCTTAAAAATAAGATTTAAACACCCCGTAAAGTGTCCAAGATTCATCTGGGATTTCTCCTGGTTTTCAATGATTTGTCAAATTGGTTCCGTTTGAATGGTGACCACCAAACTTTCTTTTCGAAGAGTGTTACCATTCCGAATTAGACTACCTCCGTTTCTTTTCAAGAAATTGGTGCCTAAAAACGCCGTCATTATTATAATAACTAATAAAGTATGGGAGTTGCTACATGGACGCCGCGGCGGACATATATCATTTCTTAGCTGTCCGCCGCGCATGCGCATTCGCTTTTGCACGACTTATTGAACCGCCGCACAGAGAAATTCGAATGTTTTTACGCAATTTTCTGAAAAAGAAGGCCCCGCACCCCCCGTTTTTGTCTGCGACGCTAATGCTGCCTGCGGCGCTGATAATTTATTAACAATTATTTAGCAAAATAAAAATCAACCTAACTAACCCAACTACCATCACATGAAAGAGATAAATTATTATATGAAAAAAAAGAACATTTCTGTCGTCAAATCCAACCAGAATTTGTGAAAAAGGATATTAATCGTTACAAAATATATGTTATTAATATAATTTAAAAAATTGTTCAGTTGTCTGGTAGTACCGTTGAAACCGGCCAAAACATCATCAACATATCTATACCAAAAATTAATATGTTTCTTGCCTAACGTAGAATTTAGAATTTCTTTTTCTAAGTGTATCATAAAAATATCCGCTAAGAGAGGACTAAGTGGAGAGCCCATGGGTAAGCCTGAGTTTTGTAAGTAGAATTTTGCCCCGAATTGAAAGTACGTTTGTGACAGGCAGATCTCGAAGGCTGATAAGATTTCGTAAGAGATTATATGGTTAATTTTGCATGTATCTAAAAGGTTTTTGATGAGGTGTAGACATTCATCCTTCGGGATATTAGAAAACATGTTTTTTACATCGAATGAGACTAAAACAGAATTTTGTGGAGTTTTAATATTTTTTAATTTTTCAACTAATTCCGTCGAATTTTTTAGGCTATTGTCTGATGAGAATTTAGTTATGTTCTTGAATATATCATTCAGGGAAATGCTAAGGTCTCTGGTTGGACTGTTAATGTACGAAACAACCGGTCGAATGGGGTTCCCTGGTTTGTGATTTTTAATAAGACCATATAGTTTTGGTGCCACTGGGTTCATATTAATTATTCTCCTCTTTTCATAATCAGAAAAAATTGCTTTAATATTCGAGAGACCTTGTTTTAATTTACTTTGATAATGTTTTGTCGGGTCGTTTTTTATTTCTGTTATGTCCTCGGACTGGATGAATTCCTGCACTTTATTAACATATTCTATTTTTGGCAAGATAACTGTGGCGTTAGATTTATCTGCTCTGCTGAGTACCAAATTATTTTCTTTTATTTTACGTTTTATAGCGTTCACTGTACGTGTCTCTGTTGTTTTGGATGTTAACTTGGTAGATTTCAAGTGTTGTTTGATTTGACTTATGGTGATATCCGTATTCTCTTCATGTTTGACTTTATTAATAGCTGATAGACTTTCTGTTATTAACGTATCGTTAATATTTTTGTCATTTATATGTGGAGAGTATTTGGGGCCTTTTGAGAGTAAATTCAGTTCTGTGGTATTAAAATTTACGTTAGACAAGTTAACCACTGTGTCACTAAAATTTATTCGAGTGGAGTTCTGAACGTTCGTATTTACATTGGGTTTTTGAAAGGCTTTAAGGTTTCTTAATTTTTTAGATTGACTAACATATTTTTTGTATATAATTT
The DNA here is from genome assembly GCA_963583905.1 of Stenurella melanura. Lineage (NCBI taxonomy): Eukaryota > Metazoa > Arthropoda > Insecta > Coleoptera > Cerambycidae > Stenurella > Stenurella melanura. The sequence goes on from OY757309.1 coordinate 150,492,030, forward strand.
TACTAATTTGAGACCTAACTTGGTCATCTAAAATATCAAATTCTACCGGATGAAGTTTATAAGTTAATTCAGAGTGTAGTACCTTAATGTAGTTTTGTATGATATATCTCTTGGAGAAGAACAGCTTGCATTCCTGCTTCAACCATATTTCTTTTGCTTTCCTCAGGGCAAATTCGGAGGCTGCTGATGTCGTGTTCGTCTTCAAGTTGATATATTTCGGGATGATCTTGATTTTGGTAAAGATGTCATTAGAAAGTTAATTAACAAAATCCGGAAAAAAATCACTTTTCAATTAATATATCCAAAAATAAAAGAAACCACAAAATGTACTTACACAACAATTACCTACTGTGGCCATTTATCCGAAAAAATAGCTAATGTTCTATCTAAACACAATCTAAAAATAGCTTTTAAATCACAGAGTAAATTATCAAACATATTATACAATGCAAAAGACCCAACACGTAAATTTAACAAATCTGGAGTTTATAAGTTAAAATGTACAGAGTGTAACAGTATCTATATAGGGCAAAGCGGTAGAAATTTCAAAATACGGTATCAAGAACATCTTAGATCATATAGGTTACAGAAAACTGATTCATCTTTCGCGAACCACTGCCTCGAAAACAACCATAGTTTTCCAGAATTAAACGACATTGAAATTTTACATTTCTCAACAAAAGGCTTTAAATTAAACGTTTTAGAATCTCTGGAAATTCATAAACACAATAATATCAAGGATTATAATTTGTTAAATGATCAATTAGATCTGATATATTCACCTTTATTTACAGCCGGCAGACCCATAATTGAATATTCATAATTAAGTTTATTATTGTCATCTACCTGCCTAAGCCCTTATTGTACCTATCTATCCAACCAATATTGTCTATATATTACATTTCTGTATAATTGTAAATCAGTCATTTTTGATTCACTGCTTGACAATGGCTTTGTAAGTCGAAACTGCAGTCGCAATTTTTATAAATACATAGTGGTAGAAAACAAAGTGTGTTTTATTTAGTTATTTGTGCAAAATGATTAACTACCACGGAGTAACGGCTCCTTCAATCAATTTTTTAATACAGGCTCAGTTACAGCTAAGCATAGGTTAAAAGTTGTCACAACATTCGTTGATTCATGCCAATATATCAATCATATGTTAATGATTTTATAAATCTTTTGTGAAATTAACATTTTTAGACAATTCAAACCATTTCCTATCAACTTTTTATTGATTATATCTTACTTTCAGTTGGCTCAACAGTTTCTAATAAGTTTAATTGTTTAACACATTAATAACAATAATCAGAGGTTTGTATTGTGAAATGCAGAAGTAATAGTAAATCTAATATAAAGATAGGACTGTGAGACCGTTTCAGTTTCCATTTAATTAAAATTATAAACAAATAGGTAGGTATGCAACGTAATACGCTCGAAATACTTTATATGTATAAGCATACTTACCTAGTTTGGTATTTGTTTTCATTCTTACAATTATAATCACAGATGTTTAAAATATTGATAATGCTTACAAATAAAATATCAATGAAGGTAAGTGACCTAGAACGCGACAGAACTTAAAAAATAACACACTTTTAGCGGGAGTAAAATAAAGTTCTTCAAAATGATGCTTATAAACATAACAACCATAATAGGATGTTTAAGATCGTACACATTATAAATAATAATAAAGGTAAGTATGAATAATAACAGTCTTATAGTTTAGATAGCATTTTTATTTCCAAGAACGGTCACAATGGTTCATTAATTCAACACTAAGTTGGAAGCAGTATGAATCTTCCACTTTTAAATCCTATAGGTTAACTCCATTAATATATTTCAACGTAACAGAAATGTTACGAGGGGACTCCTAAAATGTAGAATATAAATAAAATTATAATAAATTCACTAAAATTCACTTACAATATGGAAAAGAAATAACTTTTGACATCTGAACAAGATGACAGGCCTATTCGAATATATAAATAAAGCATTAGATAAAAGCCCGTTCAGCAAATCACGAAATGTATAATAGATAAAGAACACTAACAATAAATTTTACACAAGAAAAACGTTTAAAAAAGCACAAAAAACTCTTTAAAAACTCAAATTATCTTATATGGTCACAAATGCAAAACTGGGTTATTGTCCACCAAACAGCTGTGGCGGCCATGTTGTGACGTCAGCTGCTACTGCTCTATTGGCAGAATTCCTACTCAACCTGCAATTAGAGCTTCATCAACGATGATTGTGACATCTATGCTGTCTAGAAATATTGATATATCAGAATTATGGAGTCTAGATATTTTGGATATAACTAACCCAGGTTAAAAGCAGACTCTCAAGGAATGAAACAGAGCAGGCTACGATGGAATATTTCCTTAAAACTATTTCAGTGAATCTTGAGAGAAGATATGAAGTAAGAATGTCTTGAATCGAGGGTCATCCTCCAATACATAACAACTTAAAGGTAACGAGAACCAGACTCAATGCACTTGTAAAGAAATTAAGAACAGATGGCTATTATGAAGAGTATCATCAAGTTTTTTGTGAATGGTTAGCTGAAAGTATCATTGAAGAGGTTCGAGATATTGAGCTTCAAAATTAATCACATTATTTGCCCCATCGACATGTCAAATTAAGCAGTTCTACCGCTAAAGTACGCCCTGTATTTGATGCATCTGCTAAAGATGATTACTTGAACCAATATTTAGAGAAGGGTGTTAACTTGACTGAACTCGTCCCTTCGATTTTGATACGTTTTAGATTATCGAAAATAGGATTTGTATCCGATATTAGAAGAGCTTTTGTACAAATCAGTGTCTCAGAGTGACAAGGATTTTCTAAGATTTCTTTGGTATGATCAAGGCCATATTTTCAAGGTATATCGACATACCAGAGTAGTTTTTGGGGTAACTTGTAGCCCATTTTTATTAGGTGCTGTAATTGCCTATCATCTACAGAAAATTCGACATGATAATGAATACGTCAAGATGACTGAGTATTCAGATGCTGTCATTTTAAAATTAATGAAAAGTTTTTATGTAGACAATTGTGTAACTAGTGCGGACAGCAATGAGGAACTGGATCAGTTTATTAAAGAGGCAAGCAAGTTAATGTTAGAAGCAAAATTTGATTTGCGAGGATGGGGTCATACCTTGTTAGAAGGCACCGACGAAAAGGTAACTTTGACCCCAGTGTTAGGCTTAAATTGGGATAGAAAATATGATGCCTTAGAACTGAATTTGGCTAGTTTTAATGATGTCAATTTAAAAATGATAACAAAAAGAAGTATTTTATCTGCGGCTCATAGTGTTTTCGATCCAATTGGTTTTACTTGCCCAGTATCATTACGTCCAAAGTTATTATTACAAAAACCCTGGTCTACTGAGATTAGCTGGGATGAAGAAGTATCTGAAGATATTAAATACAAATTTTTACAATGGATGGCAGAACTGTATCGTTTTAATACATTAAAAATTCCTAGAAGGCTCTCAAAAGAATCTGCTGCATTTGAAGGATGGAGTTTACATAGCTTTTGTGATGCTAGTCAGGAAGCATATGCACCGGTGATATTTTTGAGAGTCAAGACAAGTAGTGAATATACAGTTGATTCAGGTAAAGACTAGAGTATCTCCTATTAAAAGATTACCCATTCCACGTTTAGAAATGTTAGCTGCTGTAATTGGAGAAAGATTGACAGCAATTGTCATTGATATTCTAGGCAGAGACATTCCCACATATTATTGAACCGATTCTACCACTGTTCTTTCGTGGATTAGGAGAGACGATCGGTGGGGGCCCTTTATCTGGAATAAGGTACAAGAAATAAGAAATTTGACGAAAAAGGAAGCATAGCATCATGTTCCTGGTATACCAATCCTGCTGACCTTCCTTCTCGTGGTTGTTTTGAAAAGTATTTGATTGAATTAAGATGGTGGGAGGGGCCAGTACGGATAAAGAGGTCTGTAGAAGAACGGCCTGGACATATTTGCAACGAAGAAATTGACGAGTTTCTTCACTACTTTCTAGTAGCCTTAATTCTAATTAGTTCTATTGCTACCCCTGGTGGAACGGATAGTAAGAGCGATTAGATTGGCCCCTGGCATGAGTAGTGGAAGTACTCCCAGGTAGACGGAGAAGTACGTGTAGTACCTTTGAGAAAGAAATTAGGTCAAGTCATGAGACCATTGAAACGCATTTATCCAATGAAAATTGAATATCTGAATGGTGTTGATGAATACTTACCTAATGATAATAATAAAAACCAGCTTGTCATTGTGCAAGAGTTGGCAGGCAGGTCAAAGCCAAATTCTATTTATCTTACCAGGTGCCCTGAGCACCCGCGTAGTAATTCTTATAACCGCCCCGATGACGTATTGCTTCACCCGGGTCACCTCCCTATCTTTCCAAGCTGTACCAACTCCGCATTTGGGTATGTTTGGGTTAGCCAGATATGACAGAAGATTTAAGGTTAGGGTTTGTTGTTATAAACAATAAGAAAATGGAAAATATTAAGATGGAAATTAATGGTATCTCCTTAACCATAACAGATGAAACTGGAATAATAGAAAATATAAGGAATGGTGTGTACATAATTATGATAAATTTTACTAGTGTTTACTAGAGCGCTGTCTTGATACCATTTCCACATTTTCTATTTGTGGGCCTAATAGACATGGAGTTAAGTCATGCAGGCTGCAATTTTCATTTTTTTTGTCGCACTCATTTTTTCCATGTACGTAAACTTTCAAGACACAAACAGACAACATAACCTTAAGAAACTCAATCAACTACTGTCAAGGAACAATATTTTGTGACGTCAAAATGACGTATTTTACCACCTCCACCTGTCCCAAACAACTGCACCTGGTAAAGCTGGGAAGCTAAATAGAATTTGGCTCAAACTTCCCTCTAGATATCTTAAATCACTGATTTCATGAAAACGTGACTCAAAGGTGGGAGGATGTTACGGTTACCAGAAGAAGAAGAAGAAAGTTTATAGTTTTGTTAATTTTTGTAATATTTATTTTTGGGTGGCTGTTGCTATGAAAATAAAAGATAGTTGAATTGTATTAAAATAATAAAAGTTAATGTTATTACGAAATCTATTTTTATCCATATTTTGAACTTTTGAACGTTTACTTACAGCCGGTTTTACAATCGCTAGTTAACTTCCAGTCAGAGTTAACTTTCAGGTTATTATAGAAATTGGGTTTTACAATAGCTGGTTATTTTCGATGTGGTAGTTATCTATTAGTTAACTTTACTAGCAGATAAGGTGTGGGTAAACTAGAAGTTGGCACTTTACTGGCAATTTATAATCTATAAAATAACTGTCACAAAATAATGTTTTGATGTTTTGCCTAAAAATGGATATGTACGAAGTAAACGCATATAGCATGTAACGTTCTACCTTACTTACTTTATATTTTTTTCTTGAGTTGCTCAAAGCATGTTACATAATAATGGAATTATAGTGTTGATAAAGAAAGTTATGGTTACGATACATCACCCCTAGCTCAAGTTTCGGTGGATGGGCCGTAGGTATAAAAATATTGTATTGTCATACACACCTTAGTTGTTATTTTTTTTTAGGGGAGATTAAATTTTCCCAGAGAGTGAGAGAGAAAGATATAGGCGCCAATCCGTTTTATAATTATAATTTACATTTATACAGAAAATTAGTTATCAAACGGATAAACTAACCAGTAATAGAATTTTCAAGATCTTATATAAAAAAATGCAAATTTAATTTAATATGTTGGTGAGTCTTAATCGTACTTTAGCAAATGTAATAGAAATAGAAGTTGTTATTAGCTCACTGCAACTTTAGAATAGTTATTTGTATAACACCAATGAAATAAATCAATCAACTAAAATATAAAACTGATTTTATTAGAAATCAATAAAACTGAGGACTTAAAAACTAGGTAAAACTGACTTGCTTATGAACCAATCAGGAAGATTCTCAATGAACAAATTTAAATTTTAAAATATACGTGAGAAACAATATAGACAACAAGTACCATCAATAATATCTTAGTAAAAATATATAGTATGTTAAATATATACACTGTATAGTATTTTCAAAGATCATATATATATATATTATAGAAAATAAACCCCTACTAAAGAATTTGTGATCACAAAATCCGAACATTTACCTTTATATAATTATGTAATTAAATTCTCTATAATGCATGATAAATTTAACGAGGAAAGTTATTTAGATTTAAAAAAGTATATACTTTATACTTCAAATATGAAAATTATTAATAATAAAATGAATAAAGGTGGTGTAAACAAATTTAGAATAAGAATATTTTAACAAATTATGTAGTGACACTTAGCTGAGGGTTTCTTCATAAGAAGAGGGTTTCCTGTCCAACGAAGGTGTATGATTATGAGAAAATCCACTCCTCCACGGTCGTTGTAGTTCTAGAATTTTTCAGCGGCAAGCCGAGGAGTTCCATGTACTCTGCTGAACCAATCCAGGACTTTTCCCAAAGCTGCTTTAGAAAATCATGTATACTTTGTCCTATATGTCTCCCAAGAATTTATTTGTTTAAACTATGCTGAAGGCATCCTACTCTAATTTAAATTTAATATCTTCTTAATGAGAAGAACCATTAAAATGAAAAACGAAAGTTTCGGAGCCTTAAAAACATCCTAAAATGAAATGAAATATGTTTGAATTTCTAATAAGTGACAAGCGCTAAATTTGATATATTTGTTTTAGTTATTTACTTACGGAATACATTTTCCGGTGTTTGATGAAAGAATTCTCCCTTCATTATAAAACGCTCCTGGTCAGCAACGAGATATGAAATTTGCTATAAAAAAGCGGAAGACGCCATTTTAGAAATGGTCTCCATGAAGTAATTAAGTTATTCTTACCCAAGTTTATTTCGAAAACAATTAACCATCCGTATTTTTACTCTATACTGTCCACTAAATTTATTGTTACTAATTGACGTTAGAAAAATATTTAAAACAATATAATAAGATCAAAGATCTTTAATAATTCACAGCAGTACTAGAACACGTCTCTCTTCAAATGACGGAGCTACTAAACTAACTCATATATCATTTGAAATTCTATTTGCTAAACCTGCTTTAATTTATCAAATTTAGGCAATTTTAAATACATGTATATGCAAAGTAGATTGTATACAGTTAACTAGATCGAATTTAAATATCTAATTATTAATAAACCCATAAGGTGGCAATGTAAATGCTACACGCGCCCTCTCGTTTTTTAAAAAAAAAATTTTTTCTTAATAAGTATCAAGTTACAAATTTTTTTTTTTTTATAACCTAAGTATCTATATTTACAGTTTTCAAAATTTACTAATGCTCTATCATATAAGAGATATATTAGTCTAAAAGTCTTAAAATAACTTTTTAAAAAATATATATATTTTTTGAGATGAAATGTCTATTAGTTATTAATTTTGAACAAGTTTTGAAATTTCCTTAGCCTAACATTTCGTAAACTATTAAATTTATATTTACAAATTTATAATACAATATTTACAAATATTTATTTGAATAATGCTATACCAATCTTTCTCATTAAATTTTTATTAAAAAAAAATACTAATTTTCAAATCCGGTTAACCTACCGATACGTCAGAATTTGAACCTAAGTACGGCTTCAAATCTTTAATATGCCACTTTCCGGCATATGACGAGTCTTTATTTTCTAATTCATAAATAATATTCGAAATTTTCTTTCGAACAGTGCACAGCACATATCGCGGTGCCAATTTGGCAGTGAAGGAATTTTGAGCGTCTGATAACACTTTATTCCTACGCCATACTTTATCGCCTTCCGCGAATTTAATATCGCGTTTCCGCAAATTGTAATATTTTTTATTCCTCTCATAAGCCTTTGTTAATTTTTTCCTTATCTCGGAGTATAAATCTGGCAAATCTTTAAATTCTGATGCATAAATTTCCCGATCACCTGGAAGTAAATTAACATCTTTGGTAGATTGGATTTTCCCATAATAATCACCTGTCAGGGGTACGTATCGTGAAAAGTTTAAAAAAGATGGAGTGTACCCAGTAACTTCATGCTTAGCGGTATTTATAGCTTGTTGAATTTCTGAAAGATGCTTGTCCCAATCCTTATGTTCGGTTATATAACTTCGGATAGCCGTCCCTATTGTTTTGTTTGAACGTTCCACGAAATTTGACTGGGGATGGTAAAGTGCATTAAACCATATTTTTTGTACTTTATATTTATCAGCTAAAGCCTTAAAGGTACTTGACGCAAATTGCGAGCCGTTATCACAAATGATATACTGCGGAACTCCATATACTAAAAATACATTATTTTCCATAAACTTTACGATATTATTTGCAGTAGCAGTTCGTAACGGGTGAATTAAAGTGTACTTAGTGAACCAATCGCCTATGACTAATAAATGTGTGAAACCTCGCGGAGATCTAGGTAGAGGACCCATGATATCCACGGCTATGACCTGCCAAGGAAAATTTACATTTTTGTCTTTACCCATGTTGCCTACCCTTGCCTCATTAGAACTTTTCTGAGAAGCACAAATCTTACAAGAGCGAACGTATTTTAATATATCTTTACGCATCTTAGGCCAATAATATAATTCTTGAACTCTACTGAAACTTTTATAAAACCCTAGATGTGAACTAGTAGGTGGATCATGACAAGTTTTTATAATCTCAAGCCTTTGAGACTTGGGAACTAATAATTTCCAATCCGACATATTACTTTTTAAAGGAAATTTTGAGGGAATAAATTTATAAACCATATCATCTATTGTTTTCCAACTGGGATATTTCTGTGGAAATTTGTTTATATTTTCTCTCATCTTGAAATAAAATTTGTCTACGTTTTGGGGAACAATATCTATTAATTCTATGAAGGTCGGTACACTCCTAGACAATGCGTCTGCTACAACGTTATATTTTCCCTTTCTGTGAACTACATCAAACGAGTATTGTTGCAATTTTAAAGACCATCTGGCCAATTTTCCAGTGGGATTTTTTAAATTTTTCAACCATTGTAATGCCGAGTGATCGGTAATCACAGTAAAATGATTTCCTTCTATTAGAAATCTGAAAGATTCTACTGAGAATATCAAACTTAATAATTCTTTCTGGCAAGTTGAATAAGCTCTCTCTGTACGAGTTAAGCTTCTACTCGCAAATGCAATGACAGACTCTTTACCGTCAATATATTGAAAAATTAGACCACCAATACCGACATCGCTGTCGTCACATTGAATCACAAAAGGTTTACTAAAATCAGGTGCATTCAAAATAGGCGCAGAGACCAGTGCTTGCTTTAATTGTATAAAGGAATTTTCAGCTTCCTTTGACCATAATATTGACTGTTTTTTTCTTATTTTGCCTTTCAAGAGATCGTTCAGAGGTGATACTAAAGTAGAAAAGTGTGGTATGAATCGCCTATACCACGAAGTCATGCCTATAAATCTCTTAATTTCAGTTGTATTAGTGGGTCTTGGATAGTTTACCATCGCGGATATTTTGTCTGGGTCGGTCCTTAGACCATCTGAGTCCACAACAAAACCAAGATATTTTAAAGATTTTTTGAAAAATTCACATTTTTTTAAGTTAACAGTAAGATTTGCATCTTTTAAAACTTCTAAGACTTCCTTTAAAATGTCCATATGTTTTTCAAACGTTTCCGAAACAATAATTATATCGTCAAGATATACAAACAGATTAGGTTCAAATTTAGGTCCAAAAACAGCATCCATAAGCCTCTGTTGAGTCTGCACTATTTATAAGTCCGAAAGGTACTCTATTAAAATGAAACAAACCCCTACCCGGTACAGCAAAGGCCGTTTTTTCTTTTGATTGTGGGGTGAGTGGTATTTGCCAAAAAGCTTTTCTTAAATCGATTGAGCTAATAAATTTTGCTCCTCGTAACATACTTAAAATTCTATCTACTCTATTAAAAGGATATGCATCCGGCTTAGTGATTTTATTTAAATGTCTACCATCAAATGTGAAGCGGTATTCTCCCGTTTTTTTCTTAACCAAAAGCACCGGCGAACACCAAGGACTATGTGAAGGTTCTACTACTCCTAACTTTAGCATATTATCTAACTCTTTATTTAAAATATTCATCATGTAAGGTGATAGAGGATACTGACGTATTTTGAACGGTTTTTCATTTCCAGTATCAATATCTAACGCAATCTTATCAGTACATCCTAAAACATCTTCCGACGAAATACTTTTAAATGAATCATATATTTGGTTAACCTGGCTTTGTTGTTCTTTGGTAAGTTTATTAAATACTTGAGGGGACATTTCTGGTTCCGCGTGTAATGCACCAATTTCTATATCATTTAATTTACAATTAACAGTCCAAAAATTATCGAAAAAATTTAAATGTATTTGAAACAATTTGAAAAAATCACTACCTAATATTAATTTATGTTTTAAAGAAGGTACTACAAGCACTTTAAGTATCTTACAAATATTTTCTATACAAATCGGCAGATAAACGCAGCCTATTACTCTTTGAGGACTACCATCAGCTGTTGTTACTAATGTTTCTGCACACTTATCTATTTTTAAATTAAATTTTTCTAGTATAGTTAAGTATTGACTTCCTAACACACTTAAATTTGACCCTGAGTCTAGTAAAGCAGCAATGTTTTTGTCAAAAAATTTTATGTTAATATAAGGTCTATTGTCAAAAGGTTTCGTTAAAAAAAATGGTGATATATTCATTTCAGGGCGAATACTATTCTTATAAAAATTTGACACTTTGAATAACCACTTTTTCCAATCACAATCTTGTTTATATTTATCCAAGGAATTTAATTTAAGTGTAATTTCACCCGAATGCCTTTTACTAAGATTGCTTACTCTATTATAAAATATTTTTCTTTTATTTAAATTATTGCACCTATTTACATCAGATTGAAAGTGGTACGGGCTACCAACCTTTATTGCTCGTTTTTTGAACACGAACAAGTTTTTATTGTTTCCCCTTGTTTTCCACATTTAAAGCAAAATTTTTTTCTAGGTGCTCTACAGTTATAGAAGCTGTGATTTACCAGACCACAATTATAGCATATTACCTTTTTATAATTACTCGAACTTGTAGACTGTTTATTACTTACTTCTGAAATATTTTGAGTTCCTTTTGTGTAGTGTTTCTTTTTATTTAATGGACGTTTACCTTTTTGATCTTTTGTATATTGAGAGACATTTGGTTGAGGAAATGAACTTGTGGTTTGATCAAGTTTATAAGCTAATTCGGGTTCTAGCAAACAATGATTTGGTGGGGGACGATAACTGTTTTTTAATTAATAGGCCTCGTCAATTTTTTTACACAGACAAATTAATTGAGCAATTGAGTCTATATTGGTTAGCGCTAATTGGCTAATATAATGAGGTAACATATTCTTTTTTATGTACTTCAATCTAATTTTCTCGGGAACTGACTGATTTAAGCGGTTAAATAATGTCTCCATAATTGCTACAAAAATTGAAATTGATTCATTTCTGCCTTGTGTCCTCCCTCTTATTTCTGTCCACAATTGATCATCGTAATCGGCGGGAAGAAATTCCGTTTTTAACAGATTTACTAAAGCATCCCAATCAGAAACTGAATTTTTTATAGATCTAAACCAGACTAAGGCATTATGACTAAATAAGTCACAAGCACTATTGAATAATTCATTCTTTTGAACATTTCTAGAGGCACAAAGTTCATCTACCCTTTCTAAAAAAGATTTTACACTACTATTTTTATCCCCACTAAATTTTAAATTCCATTTATATACGGGCACAGATTTACTAGACATTTGCGATACATTATTTGGTAAAACTACTGAGTGATTATGCAACAAAGTTGAATTTAAATTAGTTGGTACTACTTCTGCAGCGCCTGCCTGTTGTAAATTATCAGAAACTAGAGCCTCTAACTCTAAACATGTGGCCTTTGCCTCCGCTTTATAATTCGAAATCTCTAACAACTTGTCAGCGTTTGCACTGGCTAACGGGATTCTATTAACCCTATGTATTAAATGAATCAAATATGTAATAATCCTAATATACCCTGAATCCGTCTCAGGTCCCTCAAATTGTTCTATTAGTCCACGAATTTCCTCTATTGTTCTATCTATTACATCTTTTATTTATAAGAAGTAAAATGATATAATCAAACAGCACTACAATTTCTAAAAGGTCAAAATAAGGTATTTTAATTTACTTTATTTCTTTACTCACTAATTATCCTAAAATATCCTGCTGGGTATTCTATGTCAACTTTACTGACAGACAAAAAATAGATAAGGTTTTTATACTTATCAAACAGATATGGTTATCAACAAGCGAAAAACTTACTTACATTATTTTGTCAATGCTCCAAATAATGTTTAATGAATTTCAATAAATCCATGTTATTTCAGTACAAAATGAAATATTTTACCAAAAAACTAATATCTTCTTAATAAAAAGATAGATAAAAAATGTTCAACAGCGTCGGCCGTCCGAACCCATATACCAAACTACAAATTTCAAGGAAACACTTTTCTGTTAATCCTTATGTAGTAACAGACTACAATTTAACCGGTTCTATTGAATTTCTGCTCAATAAACACCGTACACAATATTTTACTGGACACACTCCAACGTAAACATAATTTTATTATACCAAATTTTTTTTTAAGTGCACCAAATAACCTACCAAATTCTCTATAACAATTATGCCTTTTTCATTCAAATCAACATTAAAGTTTTATTGGCAATAAGAGTATATAAGAAAATATTATTTTTAACGTCATTGAAAGATTAATTTAAATTTTGTTTCTAAGTTTACTGCTATATAGTTGCTTAATTATTCATTTCGTGTGATACAAACTATTCTATTTTATTATATTATTAGTATAAAATAACTAGAATTTACAAATTCTACCCCCTCTCTCGGAAATTTTTTCTTTTATGAAATAATTACTATCGAAGAAAATTATGTAACAACCAGATTGTGCATATGCTATTATGCAATCAACTACGTTGGGCGCCACGTGTTACGTTCTACCTTACTTACTTTATATTTTTTTCTTGAGTTGCTCAAAGCATGTTACATAATAATGGAATTATAGTGTTGATAAAGAAAGTTATGGTTATCAGATGAGCAGCCAAGGTAATCTTGTATAGATCTAACTTTTTCGAAGAATACGATGGAAGAGATTTTTTAAATAGATCGAGACTAAATACTACCTACTTACTTAGACCACTAACTCATAAATTGCTTCTGACGTTTATATTTGATGGCAGGTGAAGTGACTTTGGACCAAAATTCATACATTTTCATTTTATGTATATTACCCATTTTTCCAGTACCAACATTATAAATTTTATTCACAACCTCTCGTTTACAAATCATCACTTAACTTTATATTGAAAAACGCATGTGTCGGTAAAGTTATAGTTAACCTGCAAGTAAAAGTCAACTAACATGAAAGTTAACTTGCGATTGTAAAACCGGCTGTTAGTCGGGTAGACTCTGTGGAACGCATATACTTATTAACTATATACTGGTAATACTCCATAAGCCACTATGTACGGATTTGAGGCTAGAGAACGAGATAGTTTTCTATCTCTATGGAGGACTCTGACGATACGATCTGATGAAGAAGGAAGCGCGCGCTGTAACAGGTCAGTGGTCCCAAAACAAAGAAATTTACCGGCAACCGTAGAAAACGGAGATTTCGTATACTATGGTAAAATATATACCACCCTTTTGGAATGATTCACATGCTATTAGGAAGCTTTCGTTTCTTGGTATTTAAATTATTTAATCAATAAATGAATACCTAAGCAGTAATTAGAAAAACTTATAGTCCAGTGGAATTAGCAAAAAAGTGGGTCTTAGGGTACCTACTAATGGAAGTTTCGATGTTCAGCTAAAAATTCTACTTTACGAATATGAGTGGTACAATTTAAGTATATTTTTATGTTTTATGGGTGATTCAGCCGTAAAAAGGCAAGATTGTTAAAAAACAATTTGACATTGAAAGAAATGGTAAATATTTTTTTTCTTTAGTTCTTGGGACGGCATCTTATTTTTTGAGTAAAAAAAAATTGTTCTTGATATTTTTTCGAAAAAGTCAACCTTTTTCAGTAAAACTTGGTGAAAAAATCTTCAATGTTAAAATTTTGAGAATTTTTAACCCCAAAACAACGCACTTTATGCAAAGATAAAACAAAAATATTCTTGGGAAAATAAAAACATTTCACGATTAGCACATGTAACTAGATTTTGGATTATTAAATAAAATTTATTACAGATGATATGACAGGTTATAGGGTCCTGCTTCGGCTGGCTTTTACACAAAAAACGCCGTTTCATTTTTGTGGATATAGGTTTACACCATGTAAATACAAATCCCTATTTTGATAAACAATAAAATACATAAAACAACTTCACAATCTTAGAACACACAAGCGCTTATAATATTAATGTCTGGAATTGGAACTTGGAACCACTGATATAATGCCTATAGTGCACAATTTCTCCGATTAGATTGTGACCACTCATCTTCTATATTTAGGTGAACTGTCACATTCTCGCGTCGATGTTCCGCCCACTAAGACATGCGCACAATACCAAGTCCTCTTAAAGGATAGAGAGACAGGCTTTCCTTGGCGTCAAATTGGGAACGAAACTCATAGTATATAGTTAATAAGTATATGGTGGAACGTAACAGTAGGTTACGACATCTGTGTCACGTCGCAACAACATCCGTTTAGGTCCCGTTTAGGACAATATTAGGACCTAACAAGGACATGAATATTATAACCACATTTGGAACTAGAATATGTTCCAATGAAGGGTTGGTAGGTACACAAGGGAAGATAAGTAAAGCAAGCTAGTAAGAGACCAAAAACTTGGAATTTGGTGTTTGTACTGGAAACCAAGGCCACTATAATTACCCCACTTACTAGAGTGCAAATATAGTATCAAGAGGTTTTCGTTCGGCGGTTTACCTTATGTTTTGCAGGAATAAGTATAGGGTGTCAAATAAAACTAGTAATATATGTGTGTGAAAAGTACGATGTATTTTAGTTTAAATTATTATTGATAAGATATTACATATATTATATATTGCATGTATATTTCTACATAAAAGTTAAAATATACATATTTACAAGAGAATAGGTACGATACATCTAGAGTTTAAATAAAACATCATTATTTTAAATGAATAAATCAACAGCAATATTGTATTCTATATAATTTTTTTCGTAGACAAAATGTGACAATATGTAACAAAATCAATATTATATCCATAACAATTATTGCGTTGCTTATTATTAGTATCTCTTTAAAATAATAAGTTTCTAACAGAAAATTTTAGTTCCATATTCTTTTGGTCATTATTATTGGTCGAGATTCATCTTTAATTAGAATTTATTTCAATTATCGATATGCATCAACATGTAAAACACGTATTTGCTTGTGAAAAGAAATACGTGTAAGTATATATTTTAAACAATTCTTAGGTAAAAAATGATAAAGTAAACTGAAAGACACTGTATAAAGATCATGCGAAGATACTATATTATTATCCTTTTGCTCGTTCGCAAAAACTACAAGATATAATAAAGACAAATTAATTTATAGTTTCTGTATATATACTAACTGGTCCATAGAATATTAAGTAATAGTCTGTTAGACGACAGCAAAAAAGCGGAGCTCATATGTTTAACCAATTAGGGGTTTTCACAAATTTTAAATTCACTTTTACTGTGAAGATAATGCTTTATTATAGTTAAAAATACTTGAATTTTGAGAAACAGTCGAATAATACCTTAAAATAAGCCATTTTAATTTTGTATTGAAATGTTTTCGCCAAAAACACTACATCAATTCACTACGCACTCATGACGTCATCAGTTATATTGTCGGTGTCATTTTGTGTTATAAACACGTTATTTTGCAGGTAAATTTCCTAAAGTAGCTTTTGCAAATCCCGTATTAGGTAGGCATTCCTGTATGTTATTTATTTGTTGAAATTTTAATTTGATGGATGATAGAATGCTATTTAAATATCAATAAGTGCTTTAGTATAACAAGTACTTCATGTAAATAATATCAAAAAAGCAAATTTGCACATAGTGAAAACACCTAATTAAACCATAAACTGGATCAGTTTCACAGAAAAATGTGCTCTGCTCGGTTTCGCTATTGAATATTTGTGTTGTTGATTTCCAAATGTTTTGTATGATAGCACTGAAGTGCTAACGCAATGAAATATTTTCCATTTTGACGACTTAACTATTTAGAAATTTTCAGTTAATACTAGAAATTTTCACTTACTAACTCGAAACATTCACTTGGAAATGGAAATATGGAAATATCCAGATAGTAAGTAGATATTTCCAGTTAGTAAGTGGAAATTTCCAGATATTAATGAAACATTTTTAAATAATAACTAAACCGACATACGTGGAAATTTTTTATTGCATTGGCCCTTCAGTACCAAAGTATTTTTGTGACTTTATCTCTGACACCTTTGATATGGGGTAGAAAGGCTTTCTGTTTTTCAAGAGGCTCGGTATGTTGTGTTTGGATAGGATTTTCTGCTTGTGTTACGTATTTTTTTGTCGTAGCTGTTTTATAGAAGCGTTTGCTTTAATAATCGTAGTTCAGTTTGTCCGCTATACCGGTGCCGAAACGTTGAGACTTCAATCATCACTTCATCAATTTCAGACCCAATTTAACGCGAGAACCAAGTTGTGCCAAACGAAATGATGTTATTTATTTTTTATCCAATGGACGTTTTCAAGGCGATTTCAAGGTTAACATTTATTCAAAAAAAATCGGCAGCTACTGGAAGCGGCTGGAACCTCCCCAACCGGTGGATCTTTGAAGCCGAAAAAAACACTAAATTGTGTGCCATAACGGCACTAACTGTAATCCGATCTCAACCAAAACCTTTTCAGATCTTTTGAAACCCTCATGCAAACTTTTATCCAAATTCGTTCAGTGGTTTCGGCGCTATCGTCCTAAAACAATCGTTTTCACACATATTCGTAATCGGTGATCTCGATAAGTCTCAGGTACTGAGTTTGATCACAAATGATGAAATATGTCCTCCAACTCTTGCCGCCATTTTGAATTTTTCAATTTCGATCTCAGATTCATCATCAGCTATCCCGAAATGCCCTACATACTGATTTTGAGCGGGATGGGACCATAAATGGCAATATCCGCCTGCAATTTTGAATTTTGCGGTTCTGACGTCATATTCATAATCAGCGTCATCGATAACCGTGTGCCGATTTTTAGCCCAATGGTACGACAAATGGGGAAATTTAATTTAAATTGTTGATTTTTCTTAAACGTTCGTAATATAACCTATAAAATGAAGCTGACTTAAAATGTCAAATACCTATTTAAAAACCTATAAAAATAAACTCCCTATCGATAACCACCAGTGTAAATGTCACATTAAAATAAAAGGAATTAAACTTCAAATATAACCGAAATTGATTATGTATTATCTTTAATTACAAACACCCCAGAAATAACGATTTAGATTTCTCCAAATTGTCCGATAGATATAAACAAATCCATAATTGTCTTTTTCGCGATTAAAGCAATACACGCAAACCCAATGATCGTTCTCGATGCAGATTTGCGAACAACATTGCGATATATATTTATCCGTTTTCAGCGTAATCGGACGACCAATAAGGAAATTAAATTAAAATCAATTTCCGGTAAATTGTTGACACACCCTGTATATGTCACAAAATAGAAAATAACTAATTATTTAAGTGTCAACATTACATAGTATAACCTATAAAATTAAACCGCCAGAATGGAAATTAGGCCTCCACTTTAACCGCCCGAGTCTCGTTTATTATTGGAGCAGACGAAAATAAAAGAAACGACTTTTAGATCGCATAATTCTCTATGATTTCGTTAGGCCGAAGTTGTTTGTCCCAGGATCCTCCCTTTAGAAGTTGTGAAGGTTTAAAGCGAAAGACGTCCCATTTTCCACCTTACACCGCCGCATATTTCGATCGATAATGTCGGGAACGAAGAACCGCAGGAGAATTCCGATGGAACCGGACGATTCCTCACGAAAGGAACTTGTCCTTAGAGGTGTTTTATTTTTGAGCCAGCTCCGACCGTTTTCGAGATATAAGCGAAAAGCCGCAAAAATAAAAAGCGCTTTTCGATGCCGAAAAAAGTGTGAAAACGTGCAATCTTACAACGTTCCTATCGTTCGAAATTTACCTTCGGCGTTACCGCACGGAAAATTCGGCGTCGCAGGAGCGAACGAAATTTGGCAATTTATGACGTCCTTCGATTTTCGCTCATAATGAAAGCGACTTTTGGCGGGCACGCCATAAACGGGTGTGTACATTTTGTAAGTAAGGAAGATAGTCAAATTTAATGATAATAAAATATCGCACCGAACGAATACGACAACGAAATATAGCCTGTCGCGGGCGGATTTCGGTCCCGGTCTCGCCACGCGCCGCCCGATCGTCGAATCTTCGCCTTTCTCCATATCGGGAATGGAAAATGCCTACGTGCGCACAGCGCCGACCCGCGTTTCGGGGTTGCCCTCAATTGCACGATTTTAATATATATGGAATATGGAATATATGGATGGACTATGCTTCACATTTGCTAAGTTGTTGTGTCGGCACAAAACGTAATCCGATCTCCACCAAAATCTTTACAGATCTTCTGAAGCACTAATAGTACGGGAGACAGTAACCAAAAAAGCATGTTGTTCCCTAATGGATATGACGAGGTTTAATGGGTAGATTTTTACAAAACAAACAGAAAATCTCTCTTACAAAAAGCCGAAAAATGGGGCGATTAATTGGGAAACAATTTTCCGTCCGTAACAAATCATGTCATTTTTTTTTCATCGCCCAATGTCCGTTTTCAGTGGAATCTTGTAAAAAATATATAAAATAATAAGAATTCACACAGAACGGACATTTTGCCTGGGGCGAAATCGGTAAAGTGAGAAAGGAGAATGTAACGAAAATGCGTGTAAAAAAGTTACTCCCTAATGGCTAATTTTTGTTTTAAATTGAAGTATACACCGAATACACGAGAAAAAAATGCTAAACGGACATTTCTCATGGGGCGTATTCACATGAAATGAAATGTACAGGGATCTGTGATACAGCGCGACGGCATATGTATTTAGTGCTCTGCGCGTGCGCTCTGGCACATGCCACTCCACCCGGCGGTTGATGCTTGGAAAGACGCTACACAGCCAATATCTTGACAAGAGTCTAGAGAGACCGAAATGCGAAAGCTTCGAGCATGCGCATTACATTGTAAATGTGTAATAAATTCGTGCAAGTGGAGAAATGGAAATATTTCCTGTTATTTTGTGGAAAAAATTGTGAATAAAAACCTACAAAGCCAACCTAAAGAAATCACACGAAAGAATAAAATTATTATATAAAAAGAAGGAAAACCTAAATAAATCAGAAAATAATTTGTAAAAAAATATATTAATCGTTACAGAATTAAAAAAAAATTGTGCGGAGATATGAATTTGAAGCCGGGACCCTTCGCGCCATGAGCTAAGGCTTAACCTACGCGCTAACCATCTCGCTGGAAGTAAATGCTAGAGCAAAGAAGAAATACCCTTCGATTCCTATTTGGGACTGGGTGAAAATTGAGATTTTTTTTTTTAGCCCGACGGAAATCGATTTTTTTTAGCCCAGCCTCGTTGAAAATGTCCGTTGTAAATTTTTTGGCCTTTTTTAAACAAACAACCGCCGTTTTCGATAGAGAACGGACATTAGGGGGTAACAAAATTACACCGAGAAATTCTTCATATTCAAAATTCAATTACAAACAAACGCCACACTTCAAACGTCCGTTTGTATTTTTTATTTACTTAAAATATTATCAATTAAATAATAATTTTCTTAACGGACATTAGGCGATTAGACCCCAAAAAAAAATTATTATAAATTTTTTGTTCCGACCTCCGTATTGTTCTGCCTCACTACAAATTTCCGTTACCATGTTCTGTGTATATTTTTCATGTAAATAAAGACACACAATACGCAAACGGACATTAGGCAATTACATTTTTGAGCTTGTATTTTTTACATTTTCAATAAATAATTAAATAGTTTTCGCCCCACTAAAAATTTCCGTCACCGGGGACTTTTTTGTTGGCTATGTCATAATCTATCAATCTATATGGTCGTGATTCATCAGGCGATCAGGCGAAAATCTTGTAGTACGGGAGGCCGGAACAAAAAATTTACAATAATTTTTTTTTGGGGTCTAATCGCCTAATGTCCGTTAAGAAAATTATTATTTAATTGATAATATTAAGTAAATGAAAAATACAAACGGACGTTTGAAGTGGGGCGTTTGTTTGTAATTGAATTTTGAATATGAAGAATTTCTCGGTGTAATTTTGTTACCCCCTAATGTCCGTTCTCTATCGGAAACGGTTGTTGTTTGTTTAAAAAAGGCCAAAAAATTTACAACGGACATTTTCAACGAGGCTGGGCTAAAAAAAATCGATTTCCGTCGGGCTAAAAAAAAAAAATCTCAATTTTCACCCAGTCCCAAATAGGAATCGAAGGGTATTTCTTCTTTGCTCTAGCATTTACTTCCAGCGAGATGGTTAGCGCGTAGGTTAAGCCTTAGCTCATGGCGCGAAGGGTCCCGGGTTCAAATTCATATGTCCGCACAATTTTTTTTTAATTCTGTAACGATTAATATATTTTTTTACAAATTATTTTCTGATTTCTTTAGGTTTTCCTTCTTTTTATATAATAATTTTATTCTTTCGTGTGATTTCTTTAGGTTAGGTTTGTAGGTTTTTATTCACAGTTTTTTCCACAAAATAACAGGAAATATTTCCATTTCTCCACTTGCACGAATTTATTACACATTTACAAGGTAATGCGCATGCTCGAAGCTTTCGCATTTCGGTCTCTCTAGACTCTTGTCAAGATATTGGCTCTGTAGCGTCTTTCCAAGCATCAACCGCCGAGTGGAGTGGCATGTGCCAGAGCGCACGCGCAGAGCACTAAATACATAACTAGAGTCTAGTCACCAGACTGGAAGAGAACACTAGAGTCTAGTCACCAGACTGGAAGCGAACACGATGATATGCGAGGAAGCCCGAAGTTGCACAGTGTTGCGGTAGATTTTCAATAGTTCTGTGATCAGTGTGATCTATGATCTAAAATTAAAATCTGTACGCGTAAAATCGTATTTAAAAATTATGTAGTACAATTATTACTAATTTGTAGTTGTTTAATGTATAGATTTTGAAGATTTGTTAGTCGGTCATATAGAGACGGTTAAAATTTTTTTGTTTGGTTACTAAATACCTGTGTATTTATCATTGTTAAAATTGGTTCTTACCTAAGCAAACTTTAAAGCACTAGTGCTTTAAAGGCCCGATTTTTCACGCACGTTTTTTACTTTCAAAAACAGAGTTTATAATTCAGGTATAATAAAAAATATTTATTATACCTGAATTACACGTTTTTGAAATTAAAAAGCGTGCAAAATCATGCCTTTAAAGCACTAGTGCTTTAAAGTTGCTTAGGCAACAACCAATTTTGAACAATGATAAATACACCCGTCTCTATGTTACCAATTAAAAATGAAATTCAGAGATTACCTCTACCTCGTAAAATGAATCTATCTACATTAATTTTTTTAATTTTTACTTTGCAGTGCAGGTATAATACAAAAATGCATATCATACAAGTGTATAACTAGAATATAGTGTATAAGTAGCACTTACTTCCTTTAGGGCCCTCCTCGCTATGCCGTCGCGCTGTATCACAGATCCCTGTACACTTCATTTCATGTCAATACGCCCCATGAGAAATGTCCGTTTAGCATTTTTTTCTCGTGTATTCGGTGTATACTTCAATTTAAAACAAAAATTAGCCATTAGGCAGTAACTTTTTTACACGCATTTACTTTACATTCTCCTTTCTCACTTTACCGATTTCGCCCCATGCAAAATGTCCGTTGTGTGAATTCTTATTATTTTATATATTTTTTACAAGATTCCACTGAAAACGGACATTAGGCGATGAAAAAAAAAATGACATGATTTGTTACGGATGGAAAATTGTTTCCCAATTAATCGCCCCATTTTTGGGCTTTTTGTAAGAGAGATTTTCTGTTTGTTTTGTAAAAAACTACCCATTAAACCTCGTCATATCCATTAGGTAATAACAGGCTTTTTTGGTTACGGCCTCCCGTACTATAAAGGAACCCCCTATATTTAGTAATAGATAAGAATACCGCGACTAAGCATTCTACTTCAATTTTGCAAGATATTTAAAAAAAAATAGAGTCTCTATTTTACTACATAATTTTTTAATCAAGGAAAAATCTGAGTATCACATAATTTTAGCGCATGTTCAAACTCATGATTAAAATGTTTCAGAGAGAAGATGATCGTTATTTGAATACAGTAAGATTGCAGAATAACTTGAACAACAAAAATTGATATGGTGTTCTGAATTAATTCTCCAAGATTGAATACAGGTTTCCATTTAAAAAACAAAGTTAACATTGAAATGGCCTTGAGAAGTTCCATCAGGTTAAAAACAAAATAATGTTATAATGCTGTTTGAAAATGTATTGGACATGTCTTTCTTACAGTATTGGCATGAGATATTATATTGTGTCAACGAATCGGAGTGTATATCTGTATAGTGTATTCCAATCCAATCCTACGCAATCCAAATATGGCTATTTAGTATTATTTATTGTTTTCAAAATTTCATAATGTTTAGTAGTAAATTTTAGATAGCCATACGTATATGATATGTATTATTTATATCTTACTAAATTTGAATAGGAAAAAAGTCAATTTTGTGGATGTTGCAGATTTAATAAATATTTCTAATATTGTTTGAAATACTAATTAGTTTATTGTATCCTTTATGTTCATTTTCGTATGAAGTACAAAGTTGAATATTGCGTTTATTTATCTAACTTCTATTTTGTTTATTTCTAAAAACTATTGAGATTTCATCCAGAAAATGTTCACCAGTGTTTTTATCTAAAAAATAAACAATTAACTAATATTGTTTTATTAACAATTTACAGATTATAAGAAAGACGAATATCAAATGACTAACATGAGAACAGTCTACACACTGAGGACCATAAAACAGAAAAATTCTGCCGATATAAAATGTAATCTTAATTTTTTAAAACCACATTCTATGTAATTTTTTCAAAAAAATGTTTAGATACCCGTATTTTTAATCCATATAATAAATAATTGACTAATATTAGTGTGTTATTAAAAGATTGCATATGACAAAAAAACTCCTTCCAGCCAATGCAGAATCAAATATGACTGCCATAAAAGAGAGAGAGAAAAATATGATACATCTGTCTATAAACTGTAATCTTAACCTTTTAAGATTACAAAAACTGTAGTCTTGACTTTTTAAAATGCCATTTTATATTATGTAGTATTAACGTTAACCCTTAAGGAGTTTAAGAAGAAAATGAAAATATACCGACAAAGGAGAAAATGAAAATTTTTGGCGATATTTTGAAACTATAGGAGAAGAATATGTTGTTTGATATTAGACATATTTAGCAGTGTTTTTATTATAACAAGAAAATTAGCGATAAAGATCAGATCTGAGACAAACTGTGTATATGTTTCTTTGATTATGTACGTAAAAGAGGTAATTCATAGGTGTTAGTGCTACAAGAAGTGAAACCACAAAAAGGAATTGCTCCAACGTACAGACTGACTTTCAATAAAGGTGTCTCTACCATAATCTTCCATATCAATGCATTGAAGGTAGGAATTAATAAACCAATAGTCGGATATCGTAGCTTGACCTCTGAAATTTGATTCACAGTGGATTTGGTCACTTCACGGGTCTCATTGTCTTTCTTACAGTTGACCCGATAGTTGGTTTCATCACACACTGACCATCTCTCCAACTTGTGTTAGCTTCGCAGGTCAAATTAGGACAACTGACTATTTATTACTAATACTAGTAATAATATTTTCTTATAGCTACACCAGAGATTTCACCAGATTATATAAAAATAATATTACCAATCCTCTATGTGGAAACATAGAGGATTGGTAATATAACAGTTATAGAAGTCACCCGTGCGATTAAGCTCAATATATTGGTTAACTGTAATGTATCAGATTACCGCAGGTACAAGAGCTAAGTGTATAGAAAATAACACTCATTATGTGCGTAATAATTAATTTCTCGCGTTTTTAATGTCTTCATCTATTTTGCGCCATCTTTGCAAATTCTCCTGGCACATGTCCAGCATGGCCTTACTTTCAGGTATCAATGTGTACAAAAGGTTGTAACAGGGTACACAAATACCCATTAAAAACCCAACCTGACTAGATGGTTGTTGGTCTGGCTGATTTCTGTCCATCATAGGAATTGGAATCCGTCCAGCCTCCCTTTCTGCATCTCCCTGTTGATAGAATTCTTCAAATATAACTTTGACAGTTTCTACTTGAATGTCCCATGGTTTAGCACTGGCACTTAAATCACTGCCGGTCATTGCGATAGCTTGTATTAGACCTCTGTGGTCACTATTATTCCAGGAGAATTTCCCATCCTGTACCACTTTCGCCAGTTTCGCTTTGTTTGGAAAAAATACTGCCAAATCTGTTGCCAAAATGCAATGTTTAAGCAAACCAAGAACTTGTTTATAATCTCTGCTGGAGAGTTTGCTGAAGATGTTATGGCCCTCCTGTAAAAATACACACCGATTAATTTCATTTTTATAATCTGTGCGGTTGACATTGAAATAGTTTCACAAACACCAATATATTACACTCACGCACATTTCGTCAGTCAAGTTCGTAGACATTATGGAAACGCAGCATGAAATGTTTGTGCGTCTAGTACTGTGTTCAATATTTTGGCATATGTCAAAATTATTTAAATGTTAGAGTCACATAAAATATTCCACCGCTTCTTCTATTCAGAACCAAAATTCCAGTTTATATTATAAAATGTAGAATTAGTTACTCAGTCAGTTGATATACACTGTACCACATGTACACTCTTTAAACTTGATATAGACTTCAACCTTCTTTTATGTTTAGAGTAGGTACATAATAAACTGCTGGCCACTCGAACTTACACATAGAGACTTTTAAGCAATATTTAAAGTTCAATATTTTCAACAGGAATGCAAATTTTTGAACGCGGCTTGCAAATTTTAAGAGCTAGTTTTTTTCGGATTAAGCTGCATGACGTATATTTATCGTAGGACCATAAGTTTATTATATACGGGGTGATCAATGAAGTCATGCAAAAAATCAAAAAGTTTGTATGAGTGAAATTTCCGCAAAAAATGTTTTGGTCGTTGCAATATGGTTCCTTACTAAGGTAACATCAATAACTCTAGACGGTTTTGTCAGTTTTTGGATTAAGGCCCTTAGGCCTTGTACACACTACTCAACATAAAATTTGGATACCGAAATCTTTAAAATGCTATAACTTGACATTGGATTGACGGTTCTTGATGATTTTTGCGGATTTGGAATCCTTATTTCACGTAGATTTTCTATGATCTAAGCATTTTATTTGAGGATTGAAATTTACACATTATACCGGGTCGATAATAAACAAAAACGTAGCGACAAGAACAAGTTTATTACATTAAATTCTACAATATACAACATTGCTTAACAACGACCAAAAGTCAATTCTTAAAAAAATTATAATTCTAATTCTGGTAATTTTTAATAACTGAAAAAAAATTTAACTAAAAAATTAAAAATTAATTTAATTTAAACTTAAATTAAAATTAAATTAAAATTACCTAATTAAAATTAGGTACATTAATTAAAAAAAAGAGAAGCTAATATTTTGTTGGTCCTCCTGCTCGGAATATTACTTCCCGACATCGATTTGGTAGAGTATCCACAAGATTATTTATAAAATCTTGTGGAATATTCTCCCATTCTTCACGAATGGCCTCACTGAGCGTTTCTAAGGTTTCAGGGGGTACATCAAGAGATCTTACTTTAAGTTTTAAATAAGACCAAACGTGTTCGATGACATTAAGATCCGGAGACTTTGCAGGCCAGTCCATCCTATTGAAGTTTTTGGCCTGCAAAAACTCTGTGATCCTTCGCGCTCTGTGAGGTCGAGCGTTGTCATCCACCAATAGAATTTTTGGGCCGTAATGTCGAGAAAAAGGAACAACAATAGGTTCCAAAATTTCCTCCTGATAAACAGTAGCATTAAGGGTTTGGTTGGTAATGAATAGCTCGGTTTTACCATTTATTATGATACCTCCCCACACTGTAACACCTCCGCCACCAAATGCTTCTTGAGGGGCCATATTTTCCTCCAAATATCGCTGATTTGGCCTTCTCCAAACTAACATTCGGCCATCGGAGTGAAACAAATTAAATCTTGTTTCGTCAGTAAATAAACAATGGCTCCACTCTGCATTACCCCAATTCGCATGCCGATTTGCCCATGCCCGCCTATTCGCTCTATGGCGTTGTAATAACCGCACACATTTTGCTCTGCGACGGGCTCTATAATTTAAAATGTTTGGCATTATGTTATGTTTAAAAAAAAAAATCTCGCCTCATGTTGTTTTTATTTAATGTTCTTCTCACTGTTCTGTCCGAAACTCTCACCCCAGTTTGTTGTCTTAAAGAGTCATTTAGTTTTCTAGAGTTATTTGTTCTATTCCGCATAGTTTCTCTCATTAAAATTCTTTCGGTTCTTCGGTTTATTTTTTTTGTATGTCCACCCCCATGCCCATAATTATGATCACCAGTAGTTTCGACGCGGCGGTTCAAATTATAAATTGTCTTTCGGCTGACATTGTAAATGTGCGCAACTTGCTGTTTTGACATTCCTTCGTTGAGAAGTCGAATGTAATTTTCCCTTTCTGCCGTGGTTAAACGCCTCATATTAATTAAACTTTACAAAATCATAACATTGAAATATGTCAGATTATTTCTAAAATAATGTAAACAGTTTTTAATTCCATAGCAACAAATTTGTTTTTCCAATGCCTACTTTGAAATTGACGCGTCGCGTAGAAATTACACCCGATCATAATTATTATGGGCATGGGGGTGGACAAAGAACTCTGTAAAACTGAATGATTCTTTGAGACAACAAACTGGGGTGTGAGTTTCGGACAGAACAGTGAGAAGAACATTAAATAAAAACAACTTGAGGTGAGAATTTATTTTTACAAAAACTTAAATAATGCCAAACTTTAGAGCGCGTCGTACCCTACGTTTTTGTTTATTATCGATCCGGTATAATGTGTGAATTTCAACCCTCAAATAAAATGCTTAGACCATAGAAAATCTACGTGAAATAAGGATTCCAAATCGGCAAAAATCATCAAGAACCGTCAATCCAATGTCAAGTTATAGCATTTTAAAGATTTCGGTATCCAAATTTTATGTTGAGTAGTGTGTACAAGGCCTAAGGGCCTTAATCCAAAAACGGACAAAACAGTCTAGAGATATTGATGTTACCTTAGTAAGGAACCATATTGCAACGACCAAAAAAATTTTTTGCGGAAATTTCACTCATACAAACTTTTTGATTTTTTGCATGACTTCATTGATCACCCCGTATATAATAAACTTATGGTCCTACGATAAATATACGTCATGCAGCTTAATCCGAAAAAAACTAGCTCTTAAAATTTGCAAGCCGCGTTCAAAAATTTGCATTCCTGTTGAAAATTTTGAACTTTAAATATTGCCTAAAAGTCTCTATGTGTAAGTTCGAGTGGCCAGCAGTTTATAAATATTATATTATTATTCAGCTGGCTAAAATGCATTTTGGAAGCATTCAACATATACGTTCACTTTTAGGGAAGGGGGAGGTGGTCACTGAATGTGAAAAATTAGTTGGTGGAGGGGTGGTAGTTGCTTCCCAGAAAATGAACGTTTTGAAAAAGATGAACAGGATATTTTTTAAGAAGGTGTAATTTCTCATCCTTAAATGTAGAAGGGGGAGCTTTTAACGAGAGTTCGTGTAAGAGAAGTTTCATGCACGTTACAAACTGTCATAGGGTGTCAAAAATGAAAGACATTTGAGAACGTATATGTTGAATGGCCCCCTGTAGATGAAATTACTGTAATTGCAAAAGTACTTTAATTTTACAATTGGTTATATTTCAGTGGTAATATTGTTAGGTATTGGTACCCCCTAGGGATTTGAAGCATAAATTAATTAAGTAACAGGGATGACAGGCCATTGCATTCATTATTAGCATGCTTTCACACTCAGTTTATATTCTGCTGCACTGGTTCAACTGTCACTTCATAGATGGCACTAGTAGTAGTAAATGACAAAGCAAGGTCTCTAAACTAAAAAATTCAAGATTAATTCCAGAAGGTTGGAGAATGCTCGTGACTGGCTATCTTGTGAGTATATAAGGCGACTGATTCACGGTGGCTAGGCAGTTCTTAAATGAGTTTGAGTTCAAAAAAGTTCAGATAAATTCGAAGTTATCTAAAGTGAACAGTAAAGTGAAGAATCAAGTAATAAACATTGTTTAAGATTTTATTTATCTAGTAAACGTTTTGAATAATTAGTCAACCCACGATTTTAGGGGTGATTTCTAGGGGGTGAAAACCCCTGACAATATTCTTAGTTTTTCACCACCTGGAGGGATGCAATTATCCTTAATATCTTTTTTGAACTCTCCAGCTCCCCTCCCGTTACTGGGGATAAAACGCGTTTAGAAACCTGGCAGTTTTTAATCCACACGGAGCGCTAAAATGACCAAAATCAATAATTTGAGTGCTAGTGAATGGATTTTGATGAAACCTTGAGCAATGTGTTTGTAATGACGTTAGTAAAAAAGTTTAAAAATAGATTAGAGTAGGAAACGATTGGAAGGGGTAGAAAACACCCCTTTTATCACGGCTTCCGTAATTTGTGGAATTAGGTCAAAAATGAAGAAAAACGATACACTTTTTTGGCCCAAAATAAGATATTTTTACTCTTGTAAATTTTTTAGAAAAATGCTTATTTTAAGAGATATGTACACTCGAAAATTCCTAAAAGTGAGGGAGGAGAAATGTGAAAGTTGAAAAAAAAAATCTGAAAAAATTTAAGTTAATCTATCACCGAAATTCAACTTTTCTGTAAAGTGCGTTTTCACCGAGTTATTTCGGAAAAAGATGAAAAATTACCCATTTCTTGCTCTTCTCGTTCCTCTTTAATATTGTGTAAGAGGACATTTCTATTCGGAGTCAGCAGCAACACACAAACTATTCGCTGAACTCTAACCCACTATTTGGGTGATCTGAAATAAGCAGGCGATGTGTGCATCATGGGTCATACTCCTCAACAAACCGCAACTTAGTTGCAGATGCTTTCTGAAGAATAGAAGCTAGATCGACTTGAACATCAATATAAAAAAAACAACAAAATTAATACGACAACGAGAATTAATACAAGAAACAACGACTCATTCCAAATAAACCACACACATATAAGAGATGTTGATGAGTTTGCCTATCATTAACAAGAGTGACAGTAATAGCAGAATACGAAAAATTTCGCTTCGTTTAGTATAAAGTTCTAGACAGTACTCCACGAAAGCAAAACTAGAAATTTTTCAATCCAACGTCAAGTCAGTTTTATTGCAACTTCGAAACTCACGAAAGTACTATCACAGAAATTAGTAGTCTTCGGCAACAAATGCTTACATAGGATGTTTGTTTCGTATATTCTGACCAGGCCGCATCACAAACGTTGGTACTATGCAACTAGTAGGGCAGAAGAAAGTACAAATAGACAAAGAAAGTAGAAAACAGGATTGGATAGGACACACACTGCACAAACCTAACAATAGTGTTTTTAAATCTACTCAGGAATGAAACTCGTAGGGATCAATAAAAGTAGGAAAACCCACCCAGACACGAAGAACAGTGAGGGACGAGTTTAAAAAATGTTGCAGGATTAACATGGAACAAGGCTAAGCCCCTACCATAGAACAGAACAGAATATTTAGGTATAAAAATGAAAATATCAAGAACATTTTTATGGAAAAGTTTATACTCTACAAGGTAGATAATCTGACATTACATTCTACGATAATTTCGCAAGAAAAATGAAAGAGGTAGATGGAATACTTATTTGTTTAAAGTTTCAAAGCACAAAATCATTTTTATGGCGTTTGGTTGTGTAATTGTCGGTAACTAGCCAATGACCATTTGATATGATGAAAAATGTTACATTTTCTTATCTAAATTTTCCTAGTCTGCAACTTGTCTGATCCTTAAAAATACGCGTATTTACTGTCCATGGGAATGTACGCCAATGAAAGTAATTATTTTCAACAAGAAAAATTATATTAAAGCATTTTATCGCAATAGTTATTTTCCAAAACCGTGTGTCGTGTAGGTCAAGATCAAAGAGATTTAACGATATTTTATCGAGGAATATTTGTCGCCGTTGGTAAAGAAATTGATAACCTTTGATACATTCATAAATTAGAAGAAACCACAGTCTGGTGGACAGTAGTCTGGACTAGTGTTATATTAAGTAAGTAGGAAGCTATGTTCTAAATTTTAAGTATTTAACTGTTTGTTATCTCTCTATTTATAAGTAATTAATTAGTATCTGCGTTGAAAAAAAAGGTGTCATTTTAAATATAATGGGTTCATCGAAAACCCGTTGTATTTTAAATTTAATTTTATTGCAGTTTTGTCATGTTTCACGTTCTTTTTCATCTCCGAGATTTTTATATATAAAATTTGAGACTTTGATGACGTGGTTGATTTATGCCAACATGTGTTGAATTTTGGACATAACACCCGTGTTACAGAAAACATAATTATTCCATCCGTATTAGTACTAGAGGTTAGTTGCAGATGTCGCGTCGGACAATACACCACAGCTATTAAAAATTGACGAATCTTTCAGATTATGTATTTATTGCTCTTACATTATATATTATAGCAGCATTTCCATAATTTTGCAAGAATATACTGAATATGCACACGCTTAGCTTACAATAGCTGATTGAAACAACGGTAGTCCACCGTCGCACTTTTACTTCCACATGGTGGAAGTAGGTATAGCAATCGTAAAAATATGAAAAAAAGAATTACTTGTTGAAATAGGCTTAGAATGTCACAAAACGTCGATATTTTAAACGTGAGCGAAAAAAAATCTGTCTGTCTGTTGGTCGGCCTGTCTGACTATCTGTAACGCTTTTTGTGCGCACGTTTGCTCAGGGGTTTTCTCAAATAGGAAAAAATAAGTAAAGCAAGTTAATGAGAGTCCAAAGAAACCTCATTTTTAAAAGATTTGATATAACTTGCTTTGTATGTTAGTATGTTTGTGTCAAATCTTACAATCAAAATGGATCCTAGAGGATAGTGTTCAATAGTGAATTTGGCGGCGCTCGGAGAGATACAGCAGTGCACTAATTTGGATTCGGCAGCGCCTAGAAGTCACATTTCTATTGGCCAGCGTGCGAATATGGATTCATCAGCGCCCGGAAATTGCCTTATTATACCGCAGAGTTCGGAAGTTACCTTGGAATTCGGTCACGTCCGAATATGAATTCGGCAGAGTCCTAATACGGATTCGGTAATACCTAGAAATTGCCTTGGTATTCGGCAGCATCCGGAAGTTCTGGAGGCTTGACTGGCATTCAGTAACGACCTTTTATTAAAATTCTACGACCAATTATTCCACATACTAGAGTGCAAATATAGGCAAGATGTTTTCTTTTAAGGATACTTGGATAGGAAGTCTGGGTGTGGAAGTAATGATTCCTTAGGCAGCGGGTTTTTTTAAAGGCTTTTGTATAACTTGCTTTGTATGTTAGTATGTTTGGGTTAACTCTTGCAATCAAAATGAATCTTGGTGGGTAGTGTTCATAGTGAATCCGGCGGCGCTCGGAGAGATTCGGCAGCTCCCGAATGTAACCTTGCTGTTCGGCAGTGTACAAACATGGTTTGTGCAACGCCCGAATATAGATTCGGCAGCGCCCGGAAGTTATCTTGGTATTCGGCAGCGCCCGGAAGTTCTGGAGGCTTGGCTGGCATTCGGCAATGCCCTTTTATTAAATTTCTATGACCAATTATTTACACATTCTAAAGTGCAAATATAGGCAAGATGTTTTCCTTTAAAGCGACTTGGATGGGAAGTCTGGATGTGGAAGTAGTGACTCCTTAGGAAGCGGTTTTTTTACCCGACTACGGCAAAGCCGAAAAGTCGGGGTTGTGATTTTGTCAGTATATATAATTATGTAGGTGGGTATTTATGTTCCGTCATAGCAGAAAAACTACTAAACCGATATTTTTTATAAAAAAATTGATGATGGCGTGTCGTTGGACTCGTCTCAATGCCAAGGGTGGAAAAGGTTAAAAAATACAATAAAGCCCCAACTGGCCGCCATCTTGTTTCAGATGATATAAAAATAACTATTAAACATATACGGATCACAGTGAAGGTCTCGATGGGAGGATAACATTGATATTATACCGTAATCTAGATGTTGGTCATAAGGTTCTTGCGATTTATGTTGATCTTTCAAAAGCCTTTGACTGCGTAGATCAGGACATTCTTCTACGCAAATTAGAGTGTTATGGTCTTCGTGGCCAATGCTATAGCTTTCTAAAATATTTCCTTACAAACAAGAAACAATTTGTAGATTATTTTGGTGCAAAGTCTACTAAACTTGATTTTGATTTAGGTATACCTCAAGGCAGTATTCTGGGACCCTAGTTATTTCTATTATATATTAATGATATAAACCAGCATGTGACGTCTTCTCATTGTGCATTTGTAGACGATATTACAATTGTAACAAGAATATAGACCTTGCAATTGGCAGTTTTAGTTCAAACTTGGCATCAGTTTCCCAATATCTTACAAATAACCATTTAATCATAAATGGAGAAAAAAAATCTTTTTTATGCAGTTTCATCCTATAAGTGCTACATTGCTAGCCCTCTTATTCGGTTTGGAAATAAAACTATTCAACAGGTAAAAGACTTTAAATTACTAGGAGTACATATTGATTTATCTCTAGACTGGCAATCACACATTAATTATATTTGTAATAAGTGTGCAAGTAGTTGTTTTGCTATTAAACGTCTGTCCCAAATAACCAGCAGGGATACTGTAAAAACGTTTTATTTTGCGAACTTTGAAAGTCGTATTAGATATGGAGTTATTTTTGGGGGGTTTTCTAATTTAGCAAACCGTGTGCTTATATTGCAAAAAAGAGCCATGCGTTATA
Organism: Stenurella melanura; assembly: GCA_963583905.1. Taxonomy (NCBI): domain Eukaryota; kingdom Metazoa; phylum Arthropoda; class Insecta; order Coleoptera; family Cerambycidae; genus Stenurella; species Stenurella melanura. Next base: position 150,525,328 of record OY757309.1, read on the forward strand.
TATTTGGGTTAAGTTACAGAGCATCTTGTAGACAGACATTTATTAATGAAAAAATTTTAACATTACCATGTCTATATGTACAAGACAAACAAAAAAAAACCTTATATAACATGGGGTCCAAAGCTCATAGTTTTGGAGAAAAAAAATAAACAAAAATTTCCAAAATACATAATAACCTAGTTTGAGAACTGCTGGCATATTGGGGTAGGTTTTATTGCCTCGCGTCTTGTCGCACGAGATACTCTGACATTCCTGCAAATAAGTATGCCGACAAAGCAGTTAAAAGCGACCGACAGAGGACATCGTAATGTTTTTTGCTTCTTCGCGACCAATTATCCTATTAGGCGTGCTATCTCTCCCTCGTAATATTCTCAAGTAAGAATTTCAGGTTTGTCCTTACTTGCTAAAGAACGCACGCATGACGCGACGTACGCGTTCCTTGGTTTTGTCTGTTTTCTTTTTGAATTCTGTGCCACTTATGTTAAGATTTATTTCATTGACTTATCGTTCAAGTCGTTAGTGCTTGGTTACCTAAGACACTACTTCTCGTCCGTGCTTTTTGTGTTACTTTTTGGATTTTGGACCAAGTTTTTCTTTTTGTTTTCTTTCTTGATAACGTTAATTCACAGTTTAGTGTGGTGTTTTAAAACGCCGATTTTGGACATTATGGGAGATTACACTTATCCAGAGCTCGCGGATATGGACTTGGTACATGTGGAAAGTAGTGGAAATGCAGCTGGTGCGGAAGAGCTTTAGAACAATTGCAACGACGTATTTTAATGTGCATAGAAACCATAAAAAAATGATCCTAATTTACCAAATGTGTTGAACGGAGTAAGTATGTTATTAGTTCTACGTACCGAAATGTGTATACGTGGAGATGGAGGTCATTTCGAACAATTTTTGTAAAAAATTCAAAAGAATTGTTCAGTTATTGGGTGTTACCTATTGGGCATTAAAAGTATGATTATTATTATTAGTATTCGTTGTCTTGTTTTTATCTGTTTATTATTGCTTACAATGATTTTCATAGAGACCAAAGACTTGATTTTTAGTTTTCGATACCTGATTGGGAAAAATTATGCGCTCAATTCGTTAAAAAATCAGATTTTTTCCTAACTTAAAATACACAGCTAATTTCTGTTATCGTAACTTGGACGTCTAACTGTTCGTTTTCCAATTTCATAAAACAATTACTAATTTTTCCAGCTTTTAACACAATGTTACAAATGTTAATAAACCACTTTTAAATTTTTTAAATTCTTATAAACGACAATAAAAGTTACAATAGCTTTGGTCCAAATTAAAAAACACATGTAAACAAATCCTATTTAAACCCCTACGGCCATGCTATGCTTGCGTTGTGCCGAAAGAGAAGGAATTATTTACATTTTCATAATTAGTAGTATAAAAAGTTCAATACAAATAATCCCATCAAAGTGCCGCACTTCTACCGACGGGAACACAAGTCGGGTATCACAGTTTTTATTATTTCTAATATTCGGAACTATAACATCCATTGACCCTGAAAAACAGTGGTTCTCAAATCTTTCCTACGATAACATTAAAAATGTAAACCCAGGTCAGTTTTTTTCAAAGTGCCCCTAGAGAAAAAGGTCATATAGGTTTTCTGTTTGTCTAGTAGGTCCCTATTACCAGTTTTTTTAATGACATGAAACTAATTACACCCTGTATATTAGAAATATTAACGACGGTAAAAAAGCATCCTAATAAATTTCTTTCAAAATTATCACCATGAGTATAATACATGGCATGGCTTTAATGTGCAATATCCAGCACATAAGTTAGATATGTTCAAATCGAATCCCTATTACATGGGCTCAACTTTATATAATAAGTTAAATGTAAACATAAGAAACATTAATAATATAAAAAAGTTCGTATCAGCCACAAAACCATTTCTAGTGAATCATACATTTTACTCCGTAAATGAGTATTTAAATTTTAATTGATATTATATTGTTACATGTGAGTATATTTTAATATTTTCTATTTTTTCTGTTTAAATATAAAAGTACTATTTAATTGTAATCATTTGTTTGACTTGTCCTATATCACTATAAAAATCAATTGGATTAATACATGGTTATTCTATTCTATCCTATTTTATTCTATAATACGCCAAAATTTCGTAGTGTGGCTTTAATTTTTAGGCTACTTCTTATAGCCCGCTGAAGTTAGATAAAAAAAGGAGGAAACCTGGACAAAATTAGTAAAAATCTAAATTTTTGCACAGTCGTTCTTTGAGGTGTCCCAAACCCAAATCCACAAAAATTACAAAATCCCAGCATGGCTACCCAAGATATTGAAGGTCAAAGTTTTTTGGAAATATCTCGCCCCCTATGCATCGGATGCCCATGAGGTCAAAGTGAAAGTTGTAGAGAATTAGATTATCTACATTTTGCCTTTTATATTTTTTCCCAAACCTCCCACAACGTTTCGAGATATTCAAGGTCAAACTTCCAAAAACATGGTTTCTCGCGAATTTCTCTCCAAAAAAATCCGACAGCAATAAAGTATAAATTATACACAAGATTGGCGTTTTGAATTTTTTCCCAAAACTTAGTCCTCTTCAGATATTCAAGGTCGAAGTTTAAAAAATCGATTTTTTGTAAATATCTCGCTTCGTATGCATTGAACGCACATGAAGGCAATGTGAAAGTTGTAGAGAATTGCATTATCTACAAGATTAATCTCTTGCATTTTTCTCCAAAGCTTCACCCTTGGCGAGATATTCAAGGTCAGATTTCCAAAGAAAACGGGTTTCCACGAATATCTCGCTTCCTGTGCACCCGGACGTCCATGAAGTCAACGTGAAAGATGCAGAGAATTTAATTATCTATAAGATGGATCTTTTGCATCTTTTCCCAAAATCTCGCTCTTTTCTAGATATTCAAGGTCAAATTTTCAAAAAACCAGTTTTCTGCGAATCACTCACTCTCTATGCATTGAACCGCGACGAAGTCTACATACAAGCAGTAGAGAACTTGAATATCTGCAAGATTGGTAAATAAACAGTTTCTAAATTTTTTTTTTAAATTGCATTCGTTTCCACTCCACCCACGAGGTAGAAAGCATGGCGCTTTTTTTTATATGGTTTCAAGTCCGATTTTACTGCAACCATACCTTGAGTTCCAACCTTTTCGGCTATTGCAGAAGATCTGGTTCAGTACATTATCTGGTGCTGGTGGGAGTACATCAACTGTCTCCGTACACGCAAGCCGTTTTGTACATATGAAACAATTTCCATGCATATTGATCGAAACTCAAAATGCATCTGTCAAAATCGGAACGAAAAATTACGAGCAAAATATTTCTCGATAATGATAATAATGCCTCATGGACATCTGGGTACATAGGAAGCGAGATATTCGCGGAAACCTGTTTTCCTTAGAAATTTTACCTTGAATATCTCACCAAGGGCGAAGTTTTGGGAAAAATGCAAGAAATCAATATTGTAGATATTTTAATTCTAAACAACTTTCACATTGGCTCCATGTACGTCCGATGCATAAGAAGCGAGATATTTGCAAAAAATCATTTTTTTTAACTTCTACCTTGAATATCTCGAAAAGGGCGAGGTTTACGGAAAAAATTAAAAATACCAATCTTGTAGATAATTGAATTCTCTACAACTTTGATGTTGGATGTTTTTGAAAGTTTGACCTTGAATATCTCGAAACGTTGTGGAAGGTTTGAGAAAAAATAAGAGAGGCAACTTATAGATAATTTAATTCTCTACAACTTTCACTTTGACCTCATGCAAAAAACTTTGACCTTAAAAATCTTAAGTAGTCATGCTTGATTTTTGTAGATTTGGGTTTGGGACACCTCAGAGAACGTCTATGCAAAAAATCATATTTTTACTAATTTTGTCCAGGTCAAATGCTAATTTCCGTGGGCTATTATTGTTAAATTTTTTGGTTAAAAAAAAGAAAAAACGAATTTGAACCGGTTTCAAAAATTCGGTCCTAATTTTTACAGTTTTTAAAATCAGATTAAAAGTTGTATTTTATTTATTATTTTTGCAGATATGGCAAGACTATTGGAGTTTCTTACATCTGTCTTCCTAATAACAATACACGTAAGAAGGAGCCATTCTGTTTGTGAGGTCCAAGTTATTCCAAACGCATCCAACAGAACCATGTGTGTGCTATCTCGGATCTCTGAAGGAGAACCCCTGGATTTCGAAATAAAAAATCCACCATACCTGTACATCACCTTGGATAGTGGTGAGATACCAGAAAACACATTTAAAAATGTCAAACCTACTAAAGAGCTATGGTTTATCGGCAATAATATCACCTATATTCAACCAGGAGCATTCCAGCACCTATCAACTCTAATCACTTTGGCGATCACCAATACTACCATACAAAAATTGTCAAGAAACACATTTGCTGGCTTATCAAATTTGACGACCTTAGCGTTGAACAACAACCAAATCAAAATTATTGAAGATGGGGCGTTCCTGGGATTGGAGAACCTGGACCAACTCATCCTTGATGACAATAAGATCAGCAGACTGAATGAAAAAACTTTCGACGGATTGAAATATTTGAAAGGCCTGTTCTTGAATAATAATCCTATTGAATATATTCACGATTTCGCTTTGCAGAATATCAAAGACCTTACCCACCTAAATATCAGTATTCTGCAAGGTAAGAATGTTAGTGAAAATGCCTTTCAGTGGCCCCGTCTCTACCAATTGAGAGTGTTTTATCTAACGAAATAATATATTCATGTTTTGATATGACACGCACTTTGAAGGGCCTGCTAAGGAATTGGACAACCCTTTAAATGTCATTATAGAAACCAATATTGGATCCTGTGCTGCATAAACTATACGTCAGTTAATTTGAATCCATCTTAGGCTATATTTGCTTTTAATATATTAATGATCTCTCTGTGATTATTTCAGACCTTTAAATAATAAGCATGTGCAATAACCTCACAGAAGAAGCATCTGCATTTTTTAGTCAGCATCTATTGTATTGTATTGAAGTGGTGTTCAAAAGATTTAGTGCAACTGTCATCAAGAATACTCGATGTCCACAAATCTCCAATGTACTCCACTCATGACAACATTTTTACTTACAAACAAAGTGAAATGTCAAATGTGTGTATACCAGTGTATACTACAAATTGCTTGTTTATTGTTATATACAGGGTGTCCCAGAATTGAGTTCCGGGACGGGAACACGTGATTCCCGAGTTCATATTGGGCCCATATAACCCAACTTACCTTAGTCCAAAAATACATCCCTAAGGAAGTACATCCTCTTAAAGTGAGATAGAAAAAAATATTTATTTCCAATAATTTCCGTTATATTGAAGACAAAATTTTCAAATTTTGATGGGAGCTTTACCTTTATAAATACTCTATGTAAACTTGACAACAACCAAATATCCTTTGTTTCTTAATTCTTGTTCATAATAATTAATATTTGATTGTCTCTATTTTCATAATCGCCCTGTAAAATTACGGAATACTTCAATATTTTTGCAAAGCATTGAAAGGGCTGCAAAAAGTTACTCTTAAATTTTTTTTATAATATTATTCAAAATACAATGAATAATTGTTTTTCCTCCATTTGTATTTAATATGTATTTACAATTCTAGAATAAAATGTTGAAATAACAGAAAAGTACAGTTTATCCCAAAAAATACATTAATCAATTAATCAAAGGCTCCACATGACGTCCACCTGTACACATATTGACACTTTTAAAATTTTGTGTAATATCAACGAAAAATCAAGAATTATCACATTTTCTCTATAGGTCATAGGTGCTTGTAGAACAGGAAACCTGTCACGTTTGAGCAACAAAAGATATCTAGTTGCCTATCAAGCTTACATAGAGTACTTATAGAGATACAGGTCCCATGAAAATTTGAAAATTTTATCTCCAATATAACGGAAATTATTGGAAAAAAAATCTGTCTCACTTTAAGAGAATGTACTTCCTTAGGGATGCATTTTTGGAATAAGGCAAGTTGAGATATACGGGTCCAATATGAATTTAGAAATTACACAGGTTCCCGTCCGGGAACTCAATTTTGGGTTACCCTGTATATATGTTGCAATTTTGCCATAAAACATACTTATCAAAATGGGAACAAGAATCAGAATTTTTAGGCTTTCGAAATCTATAGCGATTAAACAGTTTATTTAGAATAGGTACATTTTTAGAATAGGTACTTATAAATTATATTTTAATATATTTTATTAACGTTAACTCTGTCTTACAATTTTAAGAACAGATGTATGTACAATATTATGTACACACACGTTCAACACAATTTGATATTGACTGTATGTTTGACCTCTGTTGACAGGTTTAGATTAATTTTTTGTGGCGTTAAAAATGATTCCTTACTATTATTATTATTTACTACCAACTTAGTAAAAAATTTTTTATTAATAGTAAAAAGAAAATCAAACCAAAATAAATATCAATAGCCCTTGTACGAATAGTAACTGAACTGACTGCCTGCTAGCTAACAGTTGGAGGTTGGGGCAGGTTCAAATTTAAAAAAGTGTATATTAGAGAGGGCGCCACATGATTTGAGCCAGTCATTATTGTGTTGTTATGTGTTGCCAGTTCGCCGTAAACCATGAAATTAGCAAAAGACAAATTATTAGATTTGGGCTCGTACAAGTAAATTTAGTTTCGTCAAAACCAACAAAAATATATGGAAAGATTAAATGAACAACTCTATAAAAAAAATGTATAATATATTACTGTATGTAAAAACTCACATAAACAACAACAAAAAAAGTGACTTGAAAATCAAATTAGCTCAAAGAAAATTATTTAAAGTGAATATCACTACCTATGTAATTAGTAGCAATAAAATAAAAACTAACCTACCTACTTATATAACAACGAATATACCCGCATTCAGATATTAATTAATAATAAAAGAAATAAAATAACCTCGCAATACTCAGTTAGTATGAACGCACTGCAATATAGCTATATGTTGGCTCACAAATATGTATAAAAGTGTACCCAAATTTTGGGGTAGAGTGTATATAATCGTATTTAAAATGTTCATAAATTTTTACGCTGAGTATATATATGCACAATAAAGATGGAACCTAAATTATGTCGTTCTGCATTTGTACAGAAAAATCACTTATATTTCCTACAGAAATTAATCAGCACTGGTATACTTAGTAAATTATTGTTGTTAACTTGCATCTAATTATGTTGTACTGTATGTCCAAGTAAATTAGGCTAAATAAATTGTCTTAAATAATGTATTTGTTTAATAATTATTTCTAATGGAAAATCTGACTGCAACATTTTTAATAAAATATTGTTAGATATACCACAGCTTTTATATTTCATAACATTACCACAGAATTATTACCCTCAATAATTCTGTGACATTACTTTAATAGTTGTCGTTTTTCAATCAAATAAACTTTTTGTGTGGAATTTTAAATTCTAAAATTATGATACATGATTTCTCAAATTACGGTATTTTCAAAAAATAAAACAAAAAATGTCATGAAAAATTAATTTAATGCCTTCCCTGCAGAATAGCAGTAACTGGAATTTAAAAATTTTTGAAAAATGTCTTCGGTGGAATCTTTTTCAAACTTTGAAAATAAGTAGTTCAAGAGCTGCCGAACAAAAAATGTCATATGAAAAAATGTATTTAATGCCTTCCCTATATGATTACAGCGACTGGCATTTAACAATTTTTGAGAATTCAAAGGCCTTTAACTTCCAGTTTCTGTAATTCTGCAGGGAAGGCATTCAATCAATTTTTTCATTTGATATTTCTTGTTCGGAAGCCCTTGAACTACCTATTCCCAAAGTTTGAAGAAAATTCCACCGAAATGATTTTTCTAATGATAATATTGATAATGGTATGGGATTCTTTCAGTTGGTGTTGTTATGCATTACACCTCCTATGATACGCCTATGACTAATAGTGATCTCCTGGAAACTTGTAGAAAGAGATAGAGTTTTATGGAGTGTGGTGGCAATTTCATAGCATATAAGGCGAGATTCCCAGCGGAAGAGGAAGAAGTTTTATAAAAGTGACGTTTGGTAGCGAAAAGTGTGGTTATATATCAAGTTGTAAACAAAGTGTAGAGGTTATTTTAGTTAATTGAAAAGCATTATGTAGTTCTAAGAAGTTATTAAATAAAGTGTTAGTGGTTCCCTTGTTAAAATTATTTAGAACCTACGTTTCCTAGGGGGGGGAAATACCCAACAGTATTTTTTAAACATTTTTTTTTAGTTATGTTGGTATTTTCTGAAAATTTAATCTGGTCACAGTGGTCACACCGTTTTAAAAAATTGATTTTGAGGTAAAACGTGTAATGTTCATGCTTGGATTTTTCCTGCAGACGGACGCAACTATTAATGATTGTAACTTTGTTAATAATCGGAATCTCTTTATGAAAGTTTGTAGGGATGTCCCTTAGGCATTGTTCTTTGGATTTTTATCAAAGAAGAAATTACGTCCCACACAGCACATGACATCACTAGGATATCCTCATTTGATCCCGTATATCCCAATCGAGGACAACATTCCTCAGGATATCTTTAGGATATCCCAATAAAATATATACAACCTGAAAATATCCCAAATGGGGATATCCTAGGCAAATCCTGGCAGGATGTCCTAGTAATATCCTGCAAAGATATTAAAAGCCTAACAAAATATCCACTGTGGGAATATCCTGGGCAAGTCCTAGAGTCGTCTATTATAGGCATTATTATTTAGGAGATTTCAACAACAAAAATAATGAAGAGCATATATATTATTTTGAGGCTATTTATTTATAGTGTCTTTTATTGGTTTGAAAAATTTGCTTCTAAAAACTTATTTGTTTGTTCTATTTGATAATCCCCTCCAGTACAAATAATTTATTTAAAATGTATAACTTATTTAAATAGCAGTTATTTATAATTTAGTTTTAATACATTTACTGTGTTTTGAATTAGCCGCCTTTTTGTGACAAGTCGAAAGTTCTAAGAAATCTGCCAGACGTCAATGTCTTTTCCACATTCATTTTAAAGTTTTTTCAACAGATAAGATTACGTTAAATGTTTCATAAATATAATGCTGCTATGTTATATCTTTGTATTTATTATATTATCTAAAATGGGAAAATGTGATTGGTTATTGTCCGCAGATGTTATTGTCAGATACGTAATCCTTTATATTTTTCTGAGTGAATAGATTTTTTTTTAAATCCATTATAACTTTTCAGCACTCTATGATTCTTTAAAGTTGTACATATCATCCCCCTAAACTCTGTTCATTTTAATAATACCAAAGAAGACAAGAGATCATTTTTATGTAATATTTCATGCTTTTACAATTTTTATTTGAAACTTTTTTACTATCTTTTACACATTTTGAGTAATTTTGAAAAAACACTTTGTTTTGTTTTTTTTTCACCCCTTCTCGGGGTTTCATTAATCGTGTTCAAATACTTCAAAGTACTTAACATATCAAGTATTTACCTTAAAATTTTGATTTGTCAACCTATTTCATTGGACTATATATAACCTCTATTAGTTGGTAGATTTACTTTTAAAGCGATATAAGCCAATTTACCTCTGCCATTATATAAACTTCAATTCCTTTGTCTTCGCTTATTGGCTCAGTTTAAAAGTAATGATCTTATAAAATAATATGAATTTTTTGCTGTCTTTAGAAATATCCAATAAGCCCTAAAAGAACTGGGGATGTCCTATATAAAGTCCAATCAATGTCCTCAGGTTGTTCATAGTAAAACCCAGGCACAACCCATATAAGAGCTGATGTCCTGAAGACGCCATCAGCAAAGCCCGAACTGTCCCATTTGGATATCCTACGGACATCCTAAGGTGATAATGGATCTTCCCAGGATATCCCATATGTCCTGAAAAGTTATCCCCAGTATGTTCTGAGGATGTCCTTGTGCTGTATGGGGTATGTCCCCTTTCAGTTAGAATTACAGCAGTTATCCAATGTGGATTCACATTTGTACGAATTTCGCTTTGTTGCCGTTGTTGCTCGAGTGAAGTTCTTTTTTAGAAAATTCCATATTAGTCCATTGCATTTAGACAGAAAACATCATAAACATTTTCCTCCAATAATTTCCGTTATATTGAAGATAAATTTAAATTAAACATATACTTGCTATTTTTGACGTTACTAATGAATTAATTTATGTATTGCCATGACAACGCGACAGGTTTTCTCTTTCAGAAGAACCTACGAACTATAGGGAGAGAACGATAATTCTTAATTTTTCGATGATATTACACAAAATTTTAAAAGTATTAATTTGTGTATTAAAACAGTTTTACATTATGAGGAGCATTTGTTATGAATGTAATTTTTGTTACTACACAGTTTTGTTATGGAATTGTTAATAAATGTTAAATACAAATAGAGGAAAAAACGATAATTTCTTGTATTTTGATTAATATTACAAACATTTTAAGAGTACCTTTTTTGCAGTCCTTTTAATGCTCTGCAAAAATATTCAAGTAACCCGTAATTTTCAGGGTAGTTAAAAAAATATGGCCAGTAAAATACTAATTATTATGAAAAATAATGAGAAACAAAGGATATTTGGGTGTTATCAAAATTACATAGAAGTACTTATAGAGATATAGCTCCCATCAATATTTCAAAATTTATCTCTTATATATCGGAATTTATTGAAAAAAATGTTTTCTTGTGACCCACTTTAAAAAGATGTACTTCCTCAGGGATGCATTTTCGGACTAAGGTAAGTTGGATTATATGGGCTCAACATGAACCCAGGAATCGCAGGTTTCCGTCCGGGAACTCAATTCTGAGACACCCTGTATAATGTTTATTATCCTCTGTTGAATGAGTAACATTCAGTGAAATAAGTGACATTTGTAGTACCTACGCCTGAGTACAGCCGGTACTTGCTCCTTGTAGAGGCACGTGTCGGATATCGGTTAAGTGTTCTCATATAACATGGCTACCGTACAAGATATGCTGATTTTCTATGACAAGATATGAACACAGCTCCTTTTATTAAACCTATATTCGGATATTCCCGAATGGCAAACTCAAGTATTATTTGGTTTTCACTAAATCTCTCTAAACAACAATATAACAAGCGTTAAACATAGACCTGTGGCCTCTCTTCATGTCATTGTCATTGCAAGCATGAGCCAACATTCTGCGAGAACGCTGTAACTCCTTTAACCGGGATTCTGGTTGGGCTAAAAAGAAATCAAAACACATTTTCCACAGTTTGTGTCAAATTTTAGACCGAATTCGATTATCAACCTTTAAGAACACAAGACTACTAGCGTTATAACAATATTGTTTTTGTTGTTTATATCGTTGAACTTATTTATTGAACAGAGATAAATTTGACGATTTCTCCCAAAGAATTCTCTTCACTATCTGAAGTTATTGACGGTAGTCTCAACCAATATTTGTTATTGATGTCATTATGTATATATTTATTTGCTATCACGAATATATTTATACATGATGTGTGACATTTGTCTGATAATAAATGCATTAAAACGTTTTCTGACTTTTAAAATTTTCCTATCTTTCAGAAATCAATACTAAGTACACATATAAGGTTTATGAAAATATGAGTAAAAAACCGCTGCCTAAGGAATCACTACTTCCACATCCAGATTATTAGTCCAAGTCACTTTAAAGGAAACATCTTGACTATATTTGCACTCTAGTATGTGGAAATTATTGGTCATAGAATTTTAATAATATTTGGGGTAGATGTCATAGAAAAGTTTGAGGAGTTGGTTTCTACCATATACGTTAAAAATTAAGTTTATAGTTTACCGTACTTATTTTCCACTATTTACAACCTACCACCTCAATGGAGTCATCTCAATCAGATGTCACTACAATACATACGTGTACTAACTTTCAAGTGAATATCTCAATTTGATGTTATCAATCCCATTAATAATGAAGCGGAGGTGGTAGAGTTTGAAAAATATTAGAAAGAAAACTGAGGCCTTGGTTTCTAGTATATACACCGAATCCCAAATTTCTGTAGTCTTACCAGCTTGCTTTACTTATTTTCCCCTATTTGCCCCTATTTAACCCCCAACCCTTCAACGGCATCATCTCAAATTATGATCTAGTTTCAGACGTCGCGTCGTTATAATACATACGTGTACTAAATTTCAAATGAATATCTCAATTTTATTTTATCAACCCTTTTCATATTGGAGTAGGGGTGGTTGGGTTGAAAAATATTATAAGAAAATCTGACCCTGTGGCTTCTAGTACATACACCGAATTTCAAGTTTCTGTAGTCTTACCAACGTTTTACTTATATTCCTCTATTTACCCCAAATTAACCCCCAACCCTTCAACGGAATCATCTCAAAATATAAACTAATTCCAGACATCGTTACGTGTACGAAATTTCAAATGAATATCTCAACTTTATTTTGTCAACCCCATTAATGGGGTAGGGGTGGTGGGGGGGTTGAAAAATATTATAAAAAAATCTGAGGCCTTAACTTCTTGTACATACACCGAATTTCAAGTTTCTGTACTCATACCAGCTTGCTTTACTTATTTCCCCCTATTGACCCCTAAATAACCCCCAACCCTTCAACGGAATCATCTCAAAGTATAATCTAGTTCCAGATGTCGTTATAATTCATACGTGTACCAAATTTAAAATGAATTCTCGATTTTATTTTATCAACCCTTTTAATAATGAAGTAGAGGTGGTGGGGGTTGAAAAATATTATAAATAATCTGAAACCTTGGCTTCTAGTACGTACACCGAATTTCAAGTTTCTGTAGTCTTACCAGCTTGCTTTATTTATTTTCCCCTATTTACCCCTATTTAACCCCCAACCCTTCAACGGAATTATCTCAAAATATAATCTAGTTCCAGATGTCGTTATAATACATACGTGTAGAAAATTTCAAATGAATATCTCAATTTTATTTTATCAACCCTTTTCAAATTGGAGTAGGGGTGGTGGGGGTTGAAAAATATTCATAAAAAATCTGACGCTTTGGCTTCTAGTACATACAGCGAATTTCAAGTTTCTGTACTCTTACCAACTTGTTTTACTTATATTCCTCTATTTACCCCAAATTAACCCCCAACCCTTCAACGGAATCATCCCAAAATATAATCTAATTCTAGACATCGGTATAATACATACGTGTACGAAATTTCAAATGAATATCTCAACTTTATTTTATCAACCCCTTTAATGGGGTGGGGTGGGGTGGTGGGGGGTTGAAAAATATTATAAAAAAATCTGAGGCCTTAACTTCTAGTACATACACCGAATTTCAAGTTTCTGTACTCTTACAAGCTTGCTTTACTTATTTCCCCCTATTTACCCCTATTTAACCCCCAACCCTTCACCGGATTTACTCAAAAAACAATCCAGTTCCAGATCTCGTTATAATATATACGTGTACAAAATTTCAGGTCAATATCTTAAACCGTTCCGGAGAAAGCGTGCGGACAAAAAAAAGTTACAGACAGACCGACAGACAGACAGACCGACAGACCGACAGACTGACAGACAGACAGAAAATTTTTTTTCGCTCAAATTTAAAATCTCGACGTTTCATGACATTCTAAACCTATTTCACGAATAAAAATTTTTGAAATTTTTTTTGCGATTACTATACTTCCAATCCACTACGTGGATGTGGAAGTAATAATAATTAAACAAAAATAAAAATAAACTAAATAGAGGCTAACAAAATTAAATTTACAAATCTGGCTCAGAATAATTATACAGGTTAATGTGAAATAAATAAATCATCTCAAATAAAATGCAAATTCATAAAAGACAAACAAGTGCCGAAATAATGATTCACTGTTTAATTTGATCAATTAAATAATATCTAATAAAGTTCAGTAATGAATATTCAGTGATTAAATCAATTTTAAATACATTAATATTAATAAATAGAATTTTTGAAAAATTTTATCGAGCGAAATGAAAATTAACAGTTACAATCTTAGCAGTTGCAGTTGTTTTATCACAGAAATGTCGAACATGAACCGACTAGAAATGCAATGAAGGGGCCATGTGGGCTCGAATGCGCACAGCGGTTGTGCACGTGAAACCTTAATATGCGTTGGACTGACTTTGCGGCTCTATAACTTTAGAACTATTAGTCACAGAAATATTGTTGGACATTTAAATTAAAGGCAATTACGTCTTTTATAAATTTTATTTATAGTTTTACACCCGTAAGTTTTATTTAATGGTTGAAAAACTGGCAAGAAAAAAATTTTATTCTTCAAACAGCTGTAACTTTTATATTATCAATCCTACAAAAAAAGTTAAATTTGAAATGAAAGATAGAATGATTTTCTATAATTTTAGTTCTCATAAATTTTCCGAAAAAACGAACAGGAACGGAGATACAACGTAATTTGCGTTTTCTAAGATGGCGACCGGATGCCTGCAGGTACAGTCCCGAGTTTTTGGTTTTAGACTCTACTATGTCCCTCCTTCCATTCTTCGCAAAAATATCCAATCGTGCATTTTTTCAAAAACTTTATTCTAAATGCATTAGACTATAAGGCATTTGGATCTTCGTCATATAATGGATTGATTTTAGTATGGAAGATGAAACCATCAGTGATAGGGAGACGTTCTTGTAATTCCATTTGACACATTCTCAACTTCAGTGAGAGGGTACACATGAGCAACTAATCACCTGGATCGCAGTCAGTGCCAGGTAAAATTTTACAGAGTTCCTGTCATAAACAATCGACTTGGTCTAAGACATAGCCAGCTTAAATTTCTCCAGCCGTGACTGACTTTTTCAGAACATTTGGGTGGGAACCGTATGGGTACAACCACGTTTACGGTAAGTGCTAACGCCAAACAACGTTTGATCTTGGTCTTAAACACGCGTATACTACATAATATATGATCCTGTATTTCTTATAGAATTTAAGGAATATATTTGTAAATAAACAATTAATTCAAGAAGTGCAAATTTTATATTACAGTATAAACTCATCTTCCTCAAGAGGATCGACAATAAAAACATGTACTTCAATACTGGATCTTTTATGACTTCGAACTAAATTAAGTTAGAGACTTTAATCAAAGCAACTTAAAGCTCAGGCTGTCTAGTTTTCATCTAGAACTGTATATTAAATTTATTACGACCTTAAATTTGATTGCAAAGTTACGAATTGATATAGAGCAGTCGGTTCTGATATAGTGTTTCTTTTAAAATACTAATTTAATTATTGCTTTTAAAAATCTATAGCATCAAAAGTAAAAAGATGTAGTAAATTAATCAGAACTTTTTGTCGTGTTCAAGAATAACGTTTCAGATGCAAATGTCACTTATAGTAAAGCAAAGTGACCCTTATTACGGTTTAAAAATCATTTGCAAGTACCTATCTAATATACGATTCAAATGTATTGACCCCTCAGTTTAACCGGGAATAGCTCAGAAACGGAGGATTGGAAAAAATTGAAAAATGTGTTCTTTATGTGTCTATCCTACATCATTCACTGTAGCTTGCAATAATATTATCTATTGCCCTTGATAACTAAATTAATATTTGATATATACCAATTCTTCTTCTTGAAAATGTTTACATTTTATATAATTAACTAAATAAGTAGTTAAAATAGATACAATTATCATTTTTTTTTAAATATATTGATAAATAATCGAGTAATCATGAGGTTACGTTTTTGAGAATAACTGCAAAATTTTAGAATACAAAAATATGAAAAAATTTCCTCGTACAAAAAATGCCGTGCTTTATCGATATCTAAAATATTATTTATATAGTAGGCATAATTTTCAAGATATAATGGATTTAAAAGTGGTATGGTCAAAATTTTCTTAAAAGTAGGATATTCTTCAATATAAGTTATAACTTATAGTACAAGAAAATTAACAATTTAGGATAACAAAAATTAATAAATGGATCATCTCTGGGATTTAAGTAGGTAATAACCTGGAGTATGAGATGATGTATTCTTTGCACTTCCAAGTTCGGGGAAAATTCGAAAAAATTTGGAAAAACTCTTTGATCTTCGGTTTGATTGCTCTAGCGGACAAAATAATGAAAATAGAGAAAAAAGTTCCCAACAAAAGTTGTAGCTCGTCTTTTTCTCTACAAAAAAGGTCTTTACAAATTTTTATCTTACTTAAGCCGTTTAGAAGATAAATCGAGTTTTCCACTTATAGTTTTAAGCCGCTTCGAAATGCGCGGAAAATGAGAATTCTCCAGGAGTTTCGTACGACCGGGCTCATCGATCGATAATTCTTACTATTCAGAGCCCCAAAAAAACAAAAAATGAAGATAACATGAAATGTAGAGAAAAGTCTCAGCTTTAATGTGGAACTAATCAGAAAATTCATAAAAAAAATTATCAAAGAGAGAAAGCGTCAGAAGATGGCTTAATGAACTTTGTAGAGTTGATCCACAGATTAATTCATATCTTTTCCGGGAGTCGTTAGAATGATATTTCATTTTGCTTATATATTCTTATTTTTTTTTTTTTTTAATGCCTTATTTATATTAACGTCCTGGCGGAGTTCAGCTAATTGCTGCTCTACCACTCAACCAGGACACGTACACATAGACATCAACACAACAACCATTCCCTGCGATATTGCCATCTACCGCAGCTGAGACTCGAACTCAGGAGAGATAACAGCGACTAGACATGTTGTGCCACCCAACAGCGGTCTAGGTCACTGCTACCGTCTCGGTAACACATGAAAAAACGCCACCAACATCCATACCCTGGCCAGGATTCGAACCCGGGACTCCGTGGTCGCAAGCCAATCAATCAATCAAAACATATTTATTTAACATTAAAAGATACATTGCCTCCCCGGACCGCGATCCGGAGCCAACCAGACAACCACGGCACATGACGCCGTGGCGGATGCGAGGTTGGGCGGGTCGCAAGCCAAACACCTTCAGCATTGCGCCACCGAGCTGGTGCATAATGATATATTATTCCAATTAACATTTTATTGCAATTACTTTTGTTGGAAAAATATGCCTTGCGATCAAAGTAGAGGGTATATTTCTCATCGATCAATCACCTCCAAATTTTGGAATTCAATTCGCTATATCTTAAGTAATAATAATAGCACAATCTTAATTTTTGAATTATAAGTACAATAAAACATATTCTTTCGAGTGACTTTAGAGTTTTTTAAATGAGCGCAGTACTTTTTGAATTTGTCTACATTATTCATACACGTTTATGAACAATTATACAGTAAAACATATAGAAGTTATTTGTTTCTTAACATTTTTCAATGAAATATTCACGAAATATAGATTAAAGTGCGTGGAATCGAATCCATGCTGTGAAAATGCACCCATTGTTATGGGAGAAATAGGCATGATGCGTAAAACTCAAAGATGTGAATAAATCAACTGTATAAAGTTTACTAAGCCATCTTCTAACACTTTTTTCTCTATGATAAAAAATTGTATGAATTTTGTGATTAGTTCCACATTAAACCTGAGACTTTTCTCTACATTTTACGTTGTTTTCATTTTTTTTAGCGGCTCTGAATAGTAATAATTGTCGATCGATATGTCCGGTCGTACGAAACTCCCAGAGAATTCTCACTTTCCGGGCATATCGGAGCGTCTCAAAACTATAAGTGGAAAACTGGATTTATCTTCTAAACGGCTGAAGTAAGACAAAAATTTGTAAAGAGCTGTTTTATAGAGAAAGAGACGAGCTACAAGTTTTGTTGAACACTTTTTTCTGTATTTTAATTATTTTAGCCGTTAGAGCAAAAAAAAACGAGAATCAAAAAGCTTTTCCAAATTTGTTTGAATTTTCCCGGAATTTGGAAATGCAAAGAATGCATCATTCCATTCTACAGCTTATTAACTACTTATATCCCAGAAATGATTCTTTTATTAATTTTTGCGAGGTTTTTACAACATTTTGTCTTCATTGCCTCTACTATTAGTAGAATATAACAACTGTCCAACGTACATTTTTCAAATTTCAGTGAATAAGTTTCTAAGATATTCGCGGTTAAAGTGAGGGGTCAATATATTTGAATCGTATAGTAATAGTGTCCAACTTAGGTAAGACACCCTGAACCCCTTCAAAGGGTGAAATATTAAATCGTCCGTAACTTGGTCCTCTTTGAGCTGTCACATTCATTCTAGCATCAATACTAATATGGAATGGAAAAGTTTATTACAGATTATATCGCAAATTGTATGGTTATAGCGATATTTTAAATTAAGTGAATGTGATAATTCAAAGAATGGCCAAGTTGCAGGCGATTTAATATTTCACTCTTCGAAGGGGTACGGGGGTGAACGACGCTTATCTGGGTTGGACAAGAAGTGGCTTAGTATTGTATATGGATCCCCTATCAGATGAAATGTGTCGCTTGCTTTCATCATTCCACGCCCATGAATCTTGAATTTTGGACATAAGCGGTATGACTATAGGGTTCGACACCCTATCCTAATGAGATAAAAATCAATATTACATAATAGTAATATTTCATTATCATTAATAGTTAAAACTAAATGTTTCATTACAAATTTACAAAATATGGAAAATAATACTGTAGGATACTCCTCATTGAAATTAGATCATATCTGTACAGGGTATCACCAGAGACATGTAAACAGTCATGTTTTATATAAACAGTTATTTTCTTATTATTTACAAAATGTTTTTGTTCAAGTGTACAAAAATATGAAAGCGTACAAAATGTCGATACTCTAATATACAACTTGCCTCTCATAATCGATAGAACTTTACGTAGGTTAGGTGATATTTCAATTTTATTTTAGAATAATATTAATAATAAGTGTTTTAATAAGACTCTTACGATACGAAATAAAAGTGCAATCGAAAGTTACGAACTGCGAATAGTTATTAAACATTATAACATCTGTAAAAATAAAATATTTATTGCAAAGGAAAGCATATCGTCATTCAAAAATTTAACTGCCCTTAGAAAGCGGCTAGTGAAAATTGTGAAATAAAATTTTACTGTCGCACAGTAGTGGGAGTGGGGCTGAAAAAAAAATGTACCATTCAAAATTCTCTACAGCCTTTAATTTTTGTCCAATCGCAATATATATTTTTTAAATAATTGTCAGTCTTCTGGCTGTTGAGGCAGATGTAAAAAAAAAATCGAAATTGAACTTACATACTATGTCGTTATAGTTGACCTACTTAAAAGTGAATTCTATTAGCTCTCGAAACAATTTTCTGCTGTATAATAATTTTGGACATTTTATTTTCCATTTTATAATTATGTTAGGCGTGTAGCTTGCCGCTTTTGCCAATCCGGAATAGATTTTAGAATAGGTAGAGCTAGAAATGAAATATTTCTATAAAGGAAATAAATATTTTTGAAATTCGGAATATTTTCTACTTTTGACTGATTTCGGCAATATTTTGGCCAATTTAGTAGTCCTAATTTATTCAATTTATGTAATTATTTTGATTTACCTGTCTGACGATTATTTAAAAATATATATATTGCAATTGAACAAAAATTAAAAGCTGTAGGGCATTTTGAATGGTAACATTTTCTCCGTCTCACTGCGAGGTATGTAAGTTCAATTTCGATGTTTTTCAAAAATCTGCCTCAACAGTTTGATAGCCAGAAGTTTGACGATTTTTAAAAAATATGTATATATTGCGATTGGACAAAAATTAAAGGCTGTAGAGACTTTTGAATGGTAAATTCTTCTTCAGCCCCACTGTGTGCCACCCGGTTAGTCGAACCGTACCTACCAATATTAAAGTCTGTTAAAAAAATGTTCAGTTTTGTTGTTTGTTCATTTTTACACCGACTCAATATCGATATTAGGTCCATGAGCCATAACGTTCAATTAACTGGGAGGCGGCGAAATCTTATTTCACAACATTTGTTGACAGCTTTCTTAAATGCGCTTCAGTTGTAAAGAAAACTGTTTTCCTTTAGTTAATGGTCCCTTTAGTAATTTAGTTCCTACAAAATAAAAAAAATCCGTCGTTTTAAATTTTAAGCTTTAACTTCAATCTCGTTAGCAGAGAATCATCATATCGCCATGTATCAGCTTCACAAATAATTAACTACCGGTTCTAATGCAATTCTAATAAAATTTGCCACTGGCTCATTTGCCAAATTCTCAAATGAAAATATCTCTCTTGTTTGAAATATATCCTAAACTATTTATGCCTATGCACCAAATATCTGTCAAATCTGATTTTTCTAACAAATTTTATTTCATGTCGTAACGTCCGACTTAAATGTATCGTTTTTCTGATACGCAGGTGGCAAAATACCCAACAAAAAGTAAGAAGTAAAAAGGGTTCCTTTATACATATCAGGAAAAAATTTAATTTCTTTATTTGCTATATCTGTACAAACTTATGATTCTAGTTATTTATCGCTGATTGTCAAATTGATCATTATTTTAAGTCTTTCGGTTACTCAAGGAATTGATAATTTGATATTATTAGGACACGTTGAGTGTTCGGAAATCAATTAAAAGTTTGAGATAATAATGATCCATAATTATTATGGTTGTGGTAATAGATTTGATACCCGCGCCTTCGCCATAATTGCAACATGAAAATCCGTTGCATACGTATATCAATTCGAAAATTAGAAAAAAGAGAATGCGATAAAAAGGAGCATAACTTTCTTACTCTTGATATCTAAAAACAATGGCAAAAGCGTATCGTGTAAAAAAAGATGTAGGCGCACTTTATACGTTCTTTCATTTTCTGTGAATGGTGTATTATTTAATATTAATAAGTAACAAATGAAGATTTCCCATCCAAGTTTCTTTAAGGAAAATGTTTTGACTATATTTGCACTCTAGTAAGTGGAAATAATTAGTCATAGAGTTTTAATGCCGAATGCCAGCCAAGCCTTCAGAATTCCCGGGCGCTGCCGAATACCAAGGCAACTTCCGGTCGTTTCCGCATCCATATTAGGACGGTGCAGAAACCATATCCAGGCGCTGCCGATTACCAAGATAACTTCTGGGTACTGCCGAATCCAAATAAAGGCACTACCGAATCTATATTTGGGCGCTGCCTAATCTGTATTCGGGCGCTGGTAAATATCTCCGGGCGCCACCGAATCTACTGTTAAAAACTACCCTCCAGGATCCATTTTGATTGCAAGACTTGACCCAAACTTACTAACATACAAAGCACGTTAAATAAACTTTGAAAGTGAAGTTTCTGGACTCTTATTTGCTTGTCTCACTTATTTGACCTTCTCGCTTCACCCGCTCTACCCGCGGAACCATCTCAAACAAATGCGATTACAATAAATACGTGTTCCCAATTTCAAGTGAATATCTCAATTTTATTTAATAAGGCCTATTAATAATGGACTGGGGCTGGTGCGGGAGTTGAAAGATCTTATAAAGAAATCTGGGGCCTTGGCTTCTAGTATATGCACCAAATCCCAAGTTTTTGTACTCAAGTTTAAGTGAATATTTCAGTATTATTTTATTAAACCCTTTAACAATGGAAAAGGCGTAGTGTAGAAGAGGGGATTGAAAGTATTATTAAAAATCTGAGGTTTTGGCTCGTAGTAGATATACCGGGTGAGTCACGAATTGCGCTCGCCCCGATATTTCCTAAAATATTTAGAATAGACAATTGAAATTTGGAAGCCTTATTACACGACTAAAATGCCATCTTTTCAATAAAAAATCAAGTTTGGTGCACATCCGGTTTGACCGGAAATGCCCACAACTTTCGATTTTTAAATGGAACACCCTATATATTTTTACATTTTTGGAATCTAGAGGAAATTTTGAATACAATACATCCATTTTGGTCACTTTTTGATAAACATTAAAAATTTTATTAAACAATCTATTTCTGAATCCAGAGTGCTGTGGTGCCCAAAATATATTTTAGTTTGTGTGCTACGTTACTATAAAAATAAAAAGAGCAATATGATTGCATTACTTAATTCTCTAGAGGCGTTTAAAATTTTTAAATGTGATTTTTACCCACTAACTCGGTTTTTTTAAATGGGAATTTAATCGTTCACCAACATTTTTAAATACCTCATTTTCAAACGAATCTAATGATACCAAAATTTTGAAAATCCGCTCAGAAATATTTGAGATTTCAGCCAAAATACAATGCAACCAAGCTTTTAGAAACATGCGGCTAATAGATAATAGATTAGTGGGCTTTGGAAACTAAAATGGCACATTTCTGTGTAAATCTGGTAACCTAATAACATTGGAAAAATCATAGTAGCCATTGAATGTAATAAAACAATATCAGCTGTCGGACAGACTCGTGTAGTTATAGGCAATCTTGAGCTGTCAAACATTTAATAATTGTGAGCGCAAAGAACGTTACAATTAAGTTTAGCATAGGTTTAGCAGGTATACAGTAAATTTCAAGTTGGTGTAACTGTTACAAACTTGCTTTACTTATTTTACCTTACAGTGAAGTAATACAAGGACATTGATAGGCATAGTTTCCTAACATCAAAATTATGATTCCATACCTTCTGGGGTTTCACCAAGAGTATACAGGATGTCCCAGAGTTAAACGGACATACTCTAGTGGAAGGTAGAGCACACTCAGCTGAGTTCAAAACACCCTTATCTGTATGAATGTGTATTATTCCTTACAAAGCCTAGTGCGTGTTTTTATAAATAATTTAGTTTTTTGGACAGTGTTTTTTAGGTAAAATGGTGAATATTTTCGGTTCTAGAGGTCCGATTGGGACAAACAATAAACCAACATCTTCGTACCTAATTATAATTCCAGCAAATCTGCGTTTTGGGTCATTTGACTACGTATACGGTGATTCTTTAAGGAGGCTCTCTTGGACTTTAATTTCGACCTTAAATAAAAAAATATTTCAATATGTATTTAATCATTTCGAAATGTTTTTTTGTCAGGAATCTAAAATTTTTATAGAAAAAAGAAAAAAAAAATTGTACCTAAAATAAAATAGTTATAGATTAAATTTATATTTTCTTAAATGAGACACCCTATATATTTTTAAATATTCTGATAGAATATTTTTTTCTGATTCCAAAAACATATCACTTATATATGTTATTTTTAACCGTGTTTGAGTTATTAATATTTAAAAATCACATTATGAAATTAAAATTATTGTTTTGAGTCATGACCTACCCACAAAAATTAATGAATTATTTTTTAACAATGTGATTTTTAAATATTAATAACTCAAAAACGCTTAAAAATAACATATATAAGTGACATATTTTTGAAATCAGAAAAAAGTACTCTATCAGAATATTTGAAAATATATAGGGTGTCCCATTTAAGAAAATATAAATTTAACCTATAACTATTTTATTTTACGTACAATTTTTTACCATTAAATTTTTGGATTCCTGAGAAAAATCATTTCGAAATGATTAAATAGTTATTGAAACATTTTTTTATATAAGGCCGAAATTAAGGCCCAAAGAGTGGGGTCCTTAAAGAATCACCGTGTACATAACATACAAAATTGAAGAAACTGGCTAAAAAGCGGTTTTTTTTTTCATTTTAACTTCCACGGGCATTAAAAGCTCCGATCGTCTTCAAATTTTCGGAAATTATACCTGAAATTTTGGTGCCCAAAGATTGAACCTTGTGGACACAAATGAATTTATTATCCAAAATGGATAATTTCCTTTTCAAAATGTAAATCTTGATGCCTGCTTTCCGTTCACATTAAATTAAAGTTATTTTAAAGTCATTTTGCCACTTGTTTCGCATTTACTTATAAACCAAAAAACAACAAATTGATTTTTTCGGGCATTTCAGATAGACGTTAATTTCCGTTTATCTGAAATGTCCGAAAAAATAAATTTATTGTTATTTGGTTTATAAATAAATGCCAAACAAATGGCAAAATTACTTTAAAATAACTTTAATTTCATGTTTTTTTTTTTAAATTAAAGTTCTCGCAATACTCTTTCTGTTCTGATAAAAATGTTTTGAAAATGGCCCAGAAAATCCATTTGTTGTTATTTGGTTGATAAATAAATGCCAAAAAATTACTTTTAAAAATTTTAATATCAACGAAAAGCTGGCATCGAGATCTACATTTTGAAAAAAAAAGTTCATTTTGTACTTATTGGCATAAAATGACGGGTAATTCAAATTTAAATAACAATTCATTTATGTCCACAGGGTTCAATATTTAGACACCAAAATTTCAGGGTATTTTGTTTTCAAAAATAGCTCTATTTTCTGAAAGTTTGAAGCTGATCGGAACTTTTAGCGACTCCGGGCGTTAAAATGACCTCAATGGCCCAACGCAGATCTGCTGGAATTATAATTATGAATATTTTGGTTTTTTGTTTGTTCCTATCGGGCTCCTAGAACCCAAGATATTCAGCGTTTTACGTAAATAAATAACGATTGTTTTTTTTAAAACGAATTGCACTAAAAAGCAGAAAATAATTTGTATTCAGCGATTAAATTACAAAATGATGAAAAAGAAAACTATTGGACGCTTATAAAGTAGTGCTGATGCGTCCAATGGTTTTCTTTTTCATCATTCTGTAATTTAATAACTGAATAAAAATTATTTTCCACAGTGCAATTCAGTTTTAGAAGAAAACCATTGTTTAAAAAAAAACTTATTTATTTATTTTTTACTTCTTAGTTTTAGTGGAGTAAATCTAAGGGTCTGAATTGCCTAGAAAGGAATTGTCTTACTATAGCAATTTTTTTGTTGCAACTTGTTGAAAACATTTTAAGACGTATAGTAAAAAGTTTTGGATTAAATCCGTGTGGCGGAAAGCTTTTGTTTAAACAAAAGAATGTTCAGAATCATGTTTCTTCACAGTTTTTCTTAAATATCTCTGGTTGTATAACCCGTATCACAAAAAAGAAAGAGACACAAATTATTCAAAATGAAATTGCGAAGAGAACAAGTCGCAATACACGAAGTCATTTTAGGGAGGCCATTTTGAAACAATTGATGATATCTTCAACAGTAATGTACATATTCTAACGAAACATTAAAACAGTATACAACTTGTGGAGTTAAACCATCGAGCCAAGTTTCAAGTTGAAACGTTTACAATAACTCCCGAAAAACAATTGCAAAATCGAAAATCGAATCGTCGATTGCTTGTGGGCATCAAGTCGTATTTAAAAAAATTGTATTTCAGATTATAGTTGTTCGTATATTCTTTGTGGTGGCATAAACAAAAATAAATTTTACATTTTTAAGTATCATCTATTAACATCTTGTCTAGCTCTAGGATATATACCAACGTCTTGGAGAGAGGCTAAAGTGGTCTTTGTACCAAAGACAGGTCGTATCATATATGACCAGACTAAGGCTTTTAGACCAATAAGCCTCACATCCTTTCTTTTAAAGATACTGGAAAGGTTGGTAGAAAGGTACATAAAAGATGGGGTATTGGCACTATCACCAATCCACCCCAATTAACATGCATACCAGGCGGGGAAATCTGCAGAGACGGCGCTTCATCAGCTTATTGTCAGAGCTGAGAAGGCGCTTGAGCAAAAGGAACTTGCCATGGTAGCGTTTTTGGATATCGAAGGAGCGTTTACTAACCCCACCTCCGAGTCTCTCTCTCAAGCAGTTGCGGACCGTAATGTGGACGGTACCATTATCAGATGGATATCGTCTATGTTAAGCACCCGCGACATCGAGATCACGCTTCGCAACGAGACGGTCAGGACCAAGGTGGGCCGAGTATGTCCGCAGGGAGGGGTACTATCTCCACTACTGTGGAATCTTCTGCTCGACGGGCTTCTGGCCGAATTGAACGAGGCAGGTTTCTATGCACAAGCATACGCAGATGATTTGGCTATCATGATTAGAGGCCAATTTGAAACAACTATCACAGGGCTCATGCAACGGACTCTCAACATAGTTCAGGAATGGTGTAACAGACATGGGCTCTCTGTCAACCCTGGCAAGACGGAGCTAATGCTGTTCACTAAAAGGAGAAAAATAAGCAACTTGCAGCTTCCTTCTCTTATGGGCACACGTTTGCGTCTTTCCCGCACAGTAAGGTATCTCGGGGTAACCTTTGACTCCAAGCTGTCATGGAAGGACCACGTTGAAGCTCAAACGAGGAAAGCGTGCGCCTCCTTATGGATGTGCAAACGCATTTTCGGTCCAAAATGGGGAATAAGTCCGAAGATTGCTCTTTGGACATACACCGCAATGGTGAAACCCCTAATAACATATGCGGCACTAGTGTGGTGGCGCTGCCAGGAGCGCTCCACAATTAGGGCTCGCCTATGTCAAGTTCAAAGGCTAGCTTGCCTTGGAATTACAGGAGCTATCAGAGCCACTCCAACGATAGCAATGGAGGCCATTCTTGGACTCACTCCCTTGCATATCGAGGTGAAACTGGAAGCTAAAAAAGCAGCAAATGGACTGTTCAAAAATGGAACGTGGAATGGGACTGGCCGGGGATGGGGGCACACAAAGGCCCTGGATCTGCCGGTAAAGGACCGGGTCATCACCCAAGCGGAGGACGACCGGTGTCTCCCTGTCTACAATTTCACTATTCCATACTCAGAGGGGTTTTCCAGTCTAGAGGACTGGGAGCGCGATAAAAACCGTCTTCTGAGTCCCAAAGGTCTCGAGTTGTACACAGACGGATCTAAGACTCAGAAGGGAATTGGTGCTGGCATACACGGCTGCAAACCAAGGGCTCGTATATCGGTACCACTTGGAAGGTATCCTAGTGTATTCCAAGCAGAAGTATATGCCATATTGGTGTGTGCAAGCGAGAATCTCAACAAACATATTTTTATATGTAGCGACAGCCAAGCAGCCTTGAGGGCACTTGTGTCAAACAAAGTGACCTCAAGACTAGTTTTAAACTGTCGGAAAATTTTGACAGAACTGTGCGAACACAACTCTGTCAAACTCATATGGGTGCCCGGTCACAGAGGTGTAGAGGGCAACGAAGAAGCAGACCGATTGGCGGGAGAAGGAGCAATAACTCCGTTTCCTGGCCCTGAGCCAGCCTTAGGTTTGCCAAGAAGTCTGATTCAATCAGAGTTACGAGACTGGACCACTGCAAGGTTCAGCAACTATTGGACTCAGGCCCCTGGAATGAGGCAGTCGAGGCTCCATATAACGGGGCCCTCGACTGACACAACCATTAAGTGGCTGCTTGGGCTCGATAGAGAAAAAGTGAGACGGATAGTAGGCTTGTTAACAGGACACTGTCCTCTGAACAAACATCTTCACACATCTTCAGGATGAACCCACCACTCATATCCTATGCAGTTGCGCACCCTTAGGTGCGTTAAGGTATAGGCATCTCCAAAGGCAATTTTTACAGCCGGAGGAATTACGGGATCAACGATGGAATAGACTGCTATCTTGTGGAGAGCACTGGTCTCTTCTAGAAGATCTCACATGACGCGAATGCACAATGGGCCGACAGGCCTGAGTGTTGCGGATTCTACAGATCTGCTCGCTCGATAATAATAATAATACGTTTTTTAAAACCGAAGTCATTATGTCTACTAGCTTGCTTATAAATGGTCAAAATGCAATAAAATGTCATATCTAGGGTCCCAATTTCCGGAGATAAAACTACATTTATTTAATAGCTCGGCTTTTATGTATATTTAAGATATACCAATAATTTCTATTTTTGGGCAAAACATTTTTGAGTAAAATTCGTTTCTTTAAAAAAAGAAAATAGGAGAATTGAATACAATTGGTCTTAAAAAATTTAAAATATATTTTTGTTTATGCCACCACAAAGAATATAGATACAACTATAATCTGAAACACGAATTTTTGAAATATGACTTGATGCCCACAAACAATCTTCGATTCGATTTTCGACTTTGCAATTGTTTTTTAGGAGTTATTGTAAACATTATAACTTGAAACTTGACTTGATGGTTTAACACCACAAGGGGTATACTGTTCTAAACGTTCATTAAAACATGTGCATTATTGTTCAAGTTATCACCACTTGTTTCAAAATGGCCTCCCTAAAATGTCTCCATATTTTACGACTTGGCATATTGACCAAAAAGTTTCGGACAAATCTAGATCTTATCGCAATTACATTTTGAATAATTTGTGTCTCCTTCTTTTTTGCGATACGATTTATACAACCAGAAATACTTAAGAAAAACTGCGATGAAAGAGGATTCTGAACATTCTTTTGTTTAAATAAAAGCTTTCGGCCACACGGATTTAATCCAAAATTTTTTATTACACTTCTTAAAATGTTTTCAACAAGTTTCAGCAAAAAATTGCTATAGTAAGACAATTCCCTAGAAATTTTAGTTTTACTCCACTATTTCTCCCGTCTGCCTTATTCTTTATTCAAACGCCATAATTTCGTTTACTCTTGTCAAACTTCTTCATTTGATACCCATATCAAGGGGGTTGTAAAGAAATAGGTAATCCGCTATTTTGTGTCGGCTGCCATATTGAATTTAGAGGGACGTCACATAGCTTATCGTATACTACTTTATATACCCTTTCATTTGATACCCATGTCGAGGGGGTTGTAAAGAAATAGGTGATTTAGAATGACGTCACACAGTTTGTTGTATGCTCCTTTATATACCCTTTCATTTGATGCCAACGTCGAGGGAGTTATCAAGAAAAAGGTAATCCGCCATTTTGTGGTGGCCGCCATATTGGAACTACCGTAATACTGAATATACTATATTGTATTGTCATCTGAACCGAAGTCGGATGCAAAATTTCAGCATGATTGGATATTGGGAAGTGGTCAAAAACTCGATCACCAGATTTAAACATATTTACATAGATATATACATACATACAACATTTCGAGCTTAAGAAAACCATTGAAAAACCGCTGTTCAAAAAACGAAACTGTTCATATCAAAAACGCTTTGGAAGTCAAAAAATCAGATATACTCCGGTGATGCTCCAGAAGGTATGATATCAAATACAAAAATACAAAACTACACATATCTCATCGTATTTTTGGTCTTTTTTTAACCCCTATTTATTTATCCCTATTTAACTCTCAACCCTTCACCGGAATTAGCGCAAAATATAATCTAATTCCAGATCTCATCATTGTTCATGTGTATCAACCTCCAAGTCACTATCTTAAACCGCTGCTGTTTTTTTTACGATTACTATACTTCCACTCCACTACGTGGATGCGGAATATATATTTTAAATAGCAGAAATTGTTTTTTGACAAACGCTTTTGAACTCCATTAACTGATTTTAAATTAAACAGGATCCCATTGGTGGTTCTGCATTTGGGACAATCTGTATGACGGATAAAGTAGATCCTATTACGTACAGAATAATCCAAGCATACTATTCTGTTCAAACTCGGATATTGCTTCATCACCCAAGTATGAAAAAGAAACAAAGCATAAATTCGATTCAGTATAAGATAAAAAGAAGTTATGACAAAAGAAAAAACACAAGAATAAAGGAATGACATTAAAAATTTAAGCCCTATTTACGAGCAAGTGGTCTGGAATATATAATGGCTGAGTGAACCGTTATAAATATTAAATAAATAAATGAAACGAAAAAGAATAGGATATTAGGTAAGTTATTTCCCAGAGTATTCGTGTCCGTATAGAATTCTGTATGCAAGAATGAATATAAATCTACAAATAATGAAGGAATTTTCTGTCATTTTTTCTAACTGACTGCAAAATTTAAAAGAAAGAGGATCTCAATTTGACTCGTATGTGTTTGCTTATACATTACTTTGCCCTGGACTAACTCGAGCCATTTATGTGAAATCTATGAAAAATATAAAGTATGGCTCGGTGGACGTCACGTTGTATTTCTATCAAGCTTCATTTTGTGTAAGTAAGGTGAGCTTTAGGAAGCCAGTTTTTTACTTTACCAACATTTTGGCAAATATTGCTCCAGTCAGTATATCGGAAGAGGTCGATAGTCAACCGATGTCGGCGAGCTTTCAGGATTTGAGGGGGGGCTTAGAAGAGTGTATTGGTGAGTTCCCGGCATGTTTCGCGATCGGGGTTTACCGCTATCTTGAAAAGATAATTAGAAATTATTTTCAAAATACCTTGGCCTCTATTTAAACTATATCAAAAATAGATAGGGTATTTTAAAAATAGTAAAATTTCCTCTGCTTTTTGTATTATTAATTTTATCCGTAGGATTGACACTTTTTCATTTATTGTGAGAGAAAATTTTAAAATAACTGCTAGGCACGTGGTTTTCGCATTTTTCTCGGATGGGTAATTCCTATGAGAAAATTGTTTGATAAGAAAATTTTAGAGTAGGAAACAACCTATAATTCTCTTTTAATTTTTATTTTCTAACAGTAGTTTGCACTACAGCGCATCGCAAAATTAGCATGTTAGCACGTAACTGTGGAACTATTTTCCACACAACCCCGGAGGTAGAGCTCTAGGCGCGTACTTTTTTTAACGACCTAATCCTCTGCCATTGTCGATCGATAGATATTTATTCGTTCTCTTCGTTGGAGTCATTATAGAAGTCATCCCGCTTACAGGTTTTCGGGAAATTTTTAACATTGTCACAACTTTTACAGTTTTGACATATGACGGAGCATTACATTCCAGCTTTGCAGCAACCACAAACGGTTGCGCAGGTTACATTGAATTAAGGCTATTAATTTTAAAAGTTCGCCGACTGCAGCTTTTCCTGCGATAGTTTTCCAATATTTCCTGGTCCATCTCCATTTCTCCGGATCGTGAAAGTATCCAAGCCATGCTTGGGTACATCCTGAAAGTGTGTTGTCAGGCCGCACCCGATGTCAATGAAAGTGATGCAAGTTTGGTTTTTGATTTTGTTGGTGCTTTTAGACAACGTTTGTGACGTTGCGAATTTCTGTGCGAATTTCCTCTGCTTCGTTTTCTTTGTACAAGGCAAGAAAAAATGTTTCTTCTGCGGTAGCGAGAAGTTCGGGCGAAACATTTTTCCTTTAATTATTTTCAGATTTACTTTCTGTTCTTCAGAGTGGTGATAAATTTCGATTTGCCAAATCAAAAACAGAGGAAGTTGTGTCACACCCGCTGAAGGATGTAGGAACAGAATGTCGTCGCTTATGAAATCGTCGTATGGAATGCTCGATGTTGAGTAAAGTTTCTCGTCAATTTTTTCTTTGGCGGTTTCTGTCTTGGACTAGTCCTGTTAGTAAAACGAGAAGATTGATGTTCTCACTTACGATTACTACAGAATCATAATTGGTAGGATGCCTAATAGTAGTGTCTACTATCTCGGTGTGTTATACCTGCCCACGTCGAATTCTATACTAATTGCATTGTACAGTGTAGGGTCTTCCCTGCTCTAAACTTTTGTACCAACCAATTTTCTCGTAGGAATTACTCATATTGAGAAAAATATGAAAATCCGGGAGCCGCACGCTCATTTTAAATATTTTTTTCACAGTAAATAAAGAACTGCCAGTCCAATGAGTACATAAAACAGAAATTTTTACGACCTTTAAATGCTGCATTTATTTCTGATGTACCTTTAACAGAAGCCGATGTATTAAAAAAACAGAACTCAGTAGCGATAACAGCGATATAGCTGTCTCACAACACAGCTATATCGCTGTTATCTCTCCTAAGTTCGAGTTCAGGTGCAGCAGATGAAAGTGTCACAAGTAATGGTTGTGTTTTCTGTGTCCTGGTTAAGTGGAATTTATGTAACAAAGTACGTTATAGTTCCTAATAGTTAAGAAAAATAATTATCTATGATATTATCTATTATTATATCATGATATCATATTTATCAAAATGCCCCGATAAATAAACATTGAATATGTGAGGGGCACACAAAGACACGCAATTTAATAGAAAAAAATCGACTTCATACGTGAATATTTTTCACCTTTTCTCTATATAGCAACTTGGAAGCTAATTCATTATTCATACCTGCTGTAAGATGGTGACAGTTTGATTAAAATGATGATGTTCCATTGTTGAGGTGGAATATATAGCTGCAAGGGGTGACTCGATGTCTAACATGAACTTATTGTTCTTCCCTCTATGATCCAGATCATGGCACAATGCTCCAATGTATAAGGCTAAGCACTGTAATATGGAAATACAAATTATATACAACAAATATTAATAATATAATCTGTGTATATAAATAAAAAAATTTCGTGAGGTTGCAGTCTGAGGTGTAGAGTTGTTAAGGTCAAACACACAAAAGAAAATTCTTCATTACTTATCAAGCTTTCGGAAATTTTCATTTTCTTTCTCATGACATTAACATGAGGACGTTTTTTGAGGGAATACATGAAATAAAATCATCCTCGAGAAAAAACACAGTAAGTTATAAAAATATCACTATTGACTATATCATTTTTTTTTTTTTTTTTACATTTATTTTCCTTTAGACAGTATATACATGTATAGGAATCGTCACAATGAGGCATTACAATTAGTATACAAAAAATTCATTTAGTGTGTAAAAACATTTGTCTAATAAATATGTTCTTAGTTTAAATTTAAAACTATTGGTGTTTATAGCCTGTTTTATGTAATTAGGCAAATGATTAAATAATTTAAGACCTAGACAATAGGGTGCATTGATCGAAATATTATACTTGTAATGTGGAATATGAAATTTATCATTTTGTCTTGTATTTTTACCATGGAAGTTACTATTAATGATAAATTTTGCTTTATTAATAAAAACAAATACACATAAATCATAAATTAAAATACTGGTAAGGGTTAAAACTTTATATGACCTAAATATTTCTCTGCATGAACAAGCCTTCGAGATCCCTGCTATAATTCTTAAAATATGTTTTTGTACAATAAAAACATCCGATGATAAGGTGGAGTTTCCCCAAAAAGAGATTCCATATCTTAATCTTGATCCCACTTGAGCATGATATAGATTTAATAATTGATCTTTTAATAAGACAGGTTTCAAGCTTCTCATTAAATAAGAGATAGAATTTAATTTTGATATAAGCTGCTCACAGTGTCCTTTCCAATTGAGACACTCATCTAATGTAAGTCCCAGAAATTTCACATTTTTACTGTTTGATAGACTGGTATCATTAATTTTAATATTTAAATCTGTGCAAATTTTTTGTCGATTATGAAATCTCATAAATGTCGTCTTCTCAGCATTTAAGTGTTGTTTATACAAACAGTACCAGTTATAAAAATTCATTAAAGAATTATTACATTTATTCTCAAGTAAGGCATCATGTTTATCAGATATAATTAAAGACTGGTCATCCGCATACATTATCAAATGAGCGTCATTTGTCAAGGTATCAAGTTCGTTTGTATAAACAGAGAATAAAATTGGCCCCAAAACTGAGCCCTGGGGAACTCCCATATTAATTACCTTATACTCCGAATTGGCACTTCCAACATTTCCATCGAAGGAATGTGTGACAGCAACATATTGTTTCCTATTTCTGAGGAAAGAGGAAATCCAGTCTAATGCCACACCACGAATACCACAGGCATATAGTTTCCCTAGCAGTTTGTCATGATCGACACAGTCGAATGCCCTACTGAGATCACAAAAGATCCCAACAGGGCACTCACCCGCTTCGATATATTCAATAACTTTCTCATAGAAGTCGTACATAGCTGTTTGTGTAGATTTATTAGAGCGAAAACCATGTTGATTATTACTCAAAATATTATTTTTATCCAAAAAGTTCATTAAACGATATAAAAATGCATATTCAAAAATTTTTGAAAAGCCGGGTGGAACCGTTATGGGTCTATAATTTTCTACCTTTTGTGGATCATGTTTTTTATATACTGGCACAACTTTACCCATTTTTAAATTGCTTGGGAATATTCCCGACGTAAAGGACAAATTAAGTAAATACGTAAGAGGTTGAATGATTACGTAAATGACTTTCTTTATGATGAATGAAGGAATTTCGTCCGGACCAGCTGACGGTTTGTTCTTTAATTTAGATTTTAATAAATTGTGCAACTCATCTTCATATTCTATCATATATCTTCATATTCATCATATTAACAATAATTTAAAAGCATTTATATAAGCAGCTATATAAAAAGTACATCTAAAAACTTAATAAACAGGTTGTCCCGTAATAACGTGCAAAAATATAAGTACCAATCTCTTATCGAAAATGAAGGTGGGCTCTTCAAATAGAATTTTTCAAAATAAGCCATTCCTGTTCAGCTACACCCACTTAAAGGGGAGTGCAAAAAACGGTTTCTAATTTCTCTTTGGAAATAACCTAATTGGAGAAAGACCAAATTCGGCACATTTCGGTTACTAATGAAAAGGCATCTAACGAAATTATTTTATCCACCTAATATGTATACAAAGGGGTGATATTAACTACCCTTCTTATAATTTTGTAAATATCTTTCTGTCTGCTATTTTTCTTTCAATTAAAAAAAAACAACTAAACTAAATATTATGATTCTTTTAGAAACTTTTCTTACCTCTTGAAAAAATGTGGTAAAATTGACCGTTCTAAAAAAAACTAAATACATCTACCTAAATGATCAATCAAAAGCGATGATCATCTACCTAAATGATCAATCAAAAGGCTGGTGTCAAATTATAATTTGACAGTATTATGTACCGATATGATCATTTGGTCCTTATTAATTGCAAGTATTGAAAAGCAAAATTAGTACACTATGTAACACAAAATACACAATGATGAATTTAAACAGCAGGAAATTTAAACATGAAGACAGTGTTTGTTGTTTTTATATATTAAGGCATGTGTACAAATGACCACCTCCAATATGGTTAAAATATCCTATGGTTAAAGTCTATGCCTATGTCTATACTTTAACCATAGCATAACTTTAACCTCACACTGATAAACCGGCCCTTAGTACTTTGACTTATGTAATTGTGCTCATCGCTTTTGATTGATCACTTAGGCAGATGCATTTAGTTCTCAAAAACAGACGATTTTACGAAATTTTTCCAAGAGGTATAAAGTTTCTAAATGAATCACAATTTTTAGTTGTCTTTTTAATTGAAAGAGAAAATAGCAGGCGGAGAGATATTTAGAAACTTATAAGAAGGGTAGTTAATATCACCCCTCAGCATATAGATAGATAGATAGATAGATAGATTGCATTTATTTAACCACATGATATACAATTATGTACATTTGTAGCAAGTCAACAAAAAAAGAGAATCTATCCTATGGTTAATAAAATCCAACTAGAGCAAACAGCAATCAGTCGTAGTTCTATACATACAAATAATAAATAACAAATCTACATAATACATTAACTATAGCAAAACAAACAGTATAGTATAGTACACTGTACATTGTCAAGACGAAAATATTATATGGTATATACATACCTACAAACACGTGTATATAAGAGATACATGCAGACAATTATGTGTATACAAAGAATAATACGAAGTAATTCTGTTCCACACCAATACAAGTGCATTTAATGTGATTATTTAATTACTAAATATTATTATTTGATGGTTTGGTTTTTATAGGGGTGATGCCCTCAGATAATCGTCAACCGAATAAAAACAGTGTTTCAATATAATTTTTTTAACAGTCTTTTTGAAGAGATCTAGATTTAGTGATTTTACTTCAGATGGTAGTTTGTTATACAGATAAAGATTTAGGGAATTATTTTCAGATTTTTTCAGCCTGAAACGGGTCGTCCTTAATAAATCTGCAGATCTTGTACTATAACTGTGAGAGTCAGATTGAGTGTTAAAACTACTAATGTTTTTATGTATTTCAATAATGGAAAAGTATGTATATATATATACTGATGGTAAAGGCATTATACCAAATTTTAGAAATAGTGGCTGACAGTGTTCACTAGTATTATTGATTCCAGCAATTACTCTCAGTGCTCTCTTTTGGAGTCGAAAAATTTTTAAGGCATGACTTGAATTCCCCCATGAAATTACTGCATGAGTAATACGGGAATGAAACAGCGCAAAATATGTTGATAGTAGTGTGTTTATACCTAATATCAACCTCAATTGGCGTAGTAGAAATACTATACTTGGGAGAGATTTTCCCCGATAGTCAACATGACCATACCAATTTAGATTGTCATCTATAACAACACCTAATAGTTTCACACTCTTACCCTCAGTGATGCTACGATATGCCATTTTTTGTGATTTATCGCTGTTAAGTTTCAGTTTATTTGTGATAAACCATTCGTCAGCAATTTTTTCAATTTGATCTAAGTTATTCATAAGATTCATACAATCTCTATTTGAGGTCATTAGAGTTGTGTCATCTGCAAATAGGACACATTTAAAAGGTTCTAGAAAATGGCAGATATCGTTTATAAATAATATAAAAAGGATTGATCCCAAGACGGATCCTTGAGGCACGCCGTGTTTCACTTCACTTAAATCGGAGTTTATATTATTAACACTCACATATTGTTTCCTATTTCTTAAGTAAGATGCAAACAGAGATAGCAGCAAACCTCTTATACCATAATGCGTTAATTTTTGTAGTAGCAGATCATGGGGTACACAATCGAATGCTTTGGAGAGATCTCACAAAGCGATTTCTGTGTGTTCTCCCTCATCAAGCGCCCGAACTATGTGGGCCACTACCTTCTGTATCGCCTGTGTTGTGGATAGCTTGGAACGGAAACCGAATTGGCTAGCAGAAATTATGGAGTTATACGTTAGGCGGATGAAATAATTTCATTAGATGCGTTTTCATTAGTAATCGAGATGTGCCAAATTTCGTCTTTTTCCGATTATATTATTTTCAGATCACTTGCTCACCTCTATATGGGGGTGAAGCCAGACGGCGAAGGTTTATTTTGAAAAATTTTATTTGAAGTACCCACTTTTATTTTCGATAAGGAATTGGTAGTTAACGTTTTTGAACGTTATTACGGGACACCCTGTATATCAATACATTTTGCTAACTTTAGGCGTCTACTTCGGAAAAGTTGACTGTTGATGTTATTACTACTATATTATTGAAATGTAACATATGAAGATCCCAACACCAGAGCTTGTTACATTAACGAATATATTTTGTATATAATGTAATGGAGTAGACTCTAAAATAGAGGAAAATAATTGCATTTGCTTTCCAACATAAGAAACAAATCTTAGGGTTAAAATATATGTCATTATATAATAACGATAGCTGCATCTTTGTCCTGTAAAATACTTTTTTCTTTATTATGATTCACTAAAGATATCCATAATGGTCCACAATAGATATGAACTGGTTTCCTGAGTGTTGCATACATTAAATACACAAATATTCCTGTCTATACCTCCATATAAACACTACAGCTAGTGTGCTAGTAGTTAGTAGTTATTTAACATCACATTTAAATAATGCTACATTGTTCAGTATATACTGTAACAATGTAGCATTATTTAAATGTGTTCATAGATAACTACTAGCACACTAGCTTGTGACACCTGTTTGATTAAAATCAGACAGGCACCTCGATTTGCAGACGGCAGCCTTTGGGTTATGGGAGAGCAGAGTCGTGGGTTGATACTTACCGATTTGCTCAATAATTTTTTAAAGAAATTTAAAGATATAAATACAAGTTTTAAACTAATTTGCTAAAAAGATGTTCAGGGCGCCACCATAGCTTGCCTAAAAGTTATCCTGCATTGTGAAAGCTACGGAAAACAACACATAGGTTAAAATATAGTTATAGCTCACCAGTACTCTGTTGAAATGTCAACAATTTGGTAATTACAGATTCAAAATAATCATATGATAATTATATAAATATTAATGTTGCCTTAATTTTAAGGATTTAATAACCAATGGTTCAATTTAAAGAATGTTATAAAATTTAGTTATATGTAGGTATAGCCAGAAATATATAAGAGAAAGTT
The DNA here is from genome assembly GCA_963583905.1 of Stenurella melanura. Taxonomy (NCBI): domain Eukaryota; kingdom Metazoa; phylum Arthropoda; class Insecta; order Coleoptera; family Cerambycidae; genus Stenurella; species Stenurella melanura. The sequence continues at coordinate 150,563,162 of OY757309.1, forward strand.
TTATAAAATGGATATTCCCATCAATTTGGTAATTATAGATTTAAAAAAACCACATGATAATTATATATATACTATCGTGCTATAAGCTTAGTTGAAATATTTAAGAATTTAATAACCAATGGTTTAATTTAAAGAATGTTGTGAAATTTATTTATATGCATAGCCAGAAACATATAAAAGAAAATTTTATAAAATGGTACCACTTTTTACATATATAAGTTAAAATTAAATATAAGTTTATTTGAGAGGCATTACCGTGTAGTAACCCTCTAAATACCTGTTGGCATACAACAGCTCGTTATTACGGTCTCTACATGTCCATAAGAAAAACTCTGTTTGTCCTTACAACCTGCAACTTCCAGGCCATTCACCATCGAAAAGCGTAATTTTCTTCAGCAAAAACCCCTAGGTATTAGGGAACTCATAGAAACCATTTCCCAAAAACAGGATAGGAAAGCTGGCAACTTCCAGACTCGTTAACTATAGGATACTAGCTCTCACGAAACATAGTGTTTAGTCATGGAGTCCTCAAGTCCACGCAAATAGAAACATGTTAACAAAAATGGGGCCTCTTACGAGGGAGACTTGCAACTCTAAGGAATTAAAAAAATAACCCTTAGCAACTTTAAAGGAAATATTCTTTACAATAACTTACCCCAAAAAACCTCAGGGGGTGCATTCAGCCTCTTAAAAATAAGCCGAAGCTTATGGCTTGACGCCTTAATGCAGCATGGCTGACAAAAAATTAAGTAACTCGCTACACGTCGACAAGTCTGCTCTGCCAAGCTCTTAAAATCGAAAAGGACGCTTTTGTGGCTTCTCTTTTCCCACTTATAATTTTTAATATATAAAAAAATTAAACTTCTTCCTCTGTCAAAAGTTTACTAAACTAAAAGATGCCAACATACTTGAGTTACTTGGATACAAAGAAGAAGAGATGAAACTTCAGGTTACTACTGAATCTGTTTAAATTAAATGTATTTATAAATATTGTGAACAATATGAGGAGATAGAACTTGAAATTTATTCGAAAAACCTATTGAAGAGTTTTAAGTAACTGCCTAATGAAGCACAACGTCATAACTTGTGTAATTTACTGTAAAATGCCAACTTTGTAAACTGATCGATTAATATTATAGTCTGTTTTTAAACCAGGAGGAGCGTTTTAAATTTAACGCGCTAAATCATACATCTCTGATTGGACAAGCCGTCACCAGTTTTACACAAGGCAATAGTCGTAAATTTTGACATATTATAAAAATTTTAATTTCTTGTCATAAATTATTTGGTTATAATTTCTGTTTTATTGTTTGCACATTATATATCAGTTTTTAATGGCTTTTGTATAAATCTGAAGGTAAAAGTGGTTAATTACTTGGTGCCTTTATATTGCGTAAGTTGTATGAAGGCTATATAAAATATCTAGAGGTCAAATAGAGGTCGATGCGTTATACATTGTAATAAAATACCCACAAAAACATTGTAGACGTATATTGTTGGTTGCCCAAAACGCCAAAAAGGTTTTACTCTATTTTCTAGTTACTTTTATGGTGTAAATGGGACTTTCATATTTACTCCTGGTTTAAAAACAGTGTGTTAATTTAGTTCCGCAACTCACTGCACATGTGAAGCATTGGTGGTTGCATAAAGTTAAACATAAAGTAACGAATTTGTATAAGTTAATTTATCAAATTATAAAACAAATAACATGGAGTGTTATAAGCTGTAGTGTTTATGTGAGGGTATAGACAGGAATCTTTGTGTATATATTACGATTCGATTATTTTTTCAAAAGTTATCAAAGTTTATGTACCGAAACGGAAAAAGGAAAAAGACATTCGTGCGTTCGCTCGTGACGCCATCTTTGATTCCTATATTACGTAAGAACCATACGAAGCCAGCTCGGTGGCGCAATGCTAAAGGCGTTTGGATTGCGACCGCGGAGTCCCGGGTTCGAATCCTGGCCAGGGTATGGATGTTGGTGGCGTTTTTTCATGTGTTACCGAGACGGTAGCAGTGACCTAGACCGCTTTTGGGTGGCACAACATGTCTAGTCGCTGTTATCTCTCCTGAGTTCGAGTCTCAGCTGCGGTAGATGGCAATATCGCAGGGAATGGTTGTTGTGTTGATGTCTATGTGTATGTGTCCTGGTTGAGTGGTAGAGCAGCAATAGCTGAACTCCACCAGGACGTTAATACAAATAAAGCATTAAAAAAAAAATAAAAATTTTTTGTAACGACGTCTTTTTTAAGAATTCTGTGCTCTTCGATCTTCATCTCCACTATAGTTTTTGTATTCTTTGTTATTTCAACGTTATTTTCAAATTTTTATTACGATGGCAGTTTCGTCAATGGTGGCAAAATTCCTGTATTCATTACAAAAGATTGGACAAAATCTTTAAACCTATATTTTCTAACTTTGACGCCATTTTGTTTTACGTTCCATCCACAGTCGCCTTGATAACTTTTAAACCCTCGACGCGCTAAATTTCTTAGCAGGAACAAGTCTAGTCGACTCCCCAACATATCTCGTGTCAAAAACAACAACAAAAATTTAATCCCCGCCCCCACTGAAGGATGGTTCTGTTAATGAACCCAGTGAAATGCTTAAAAAATTGATTTAGAAAAATTGCCACTACGCGAAAAACCGGAAAACGCCATTAGGCACCGTGTTTTGTCGAAAGAACGATAAAAATATCTTTACTAAAAATGCACTTAAAATAACCCATGAAAATATCTCTGATCATGAACAACGGAAAACCGCCTTTGAGCACCGTCGCGTCGATCAAATACATTTTTCGAAAGTACCCTAAGATGGACTTGAATAATTTCAGATCATGAACGACGGAAAACGACCTGGGATACCGGCATTTAGACCCTTTTTTCGAAAGTACCCAAAAATAAAAAAATTGAGTACCCTAAAATATGGGCGGAAATCCCAATCAGTCCGATCCCGTCATGTTGTACAGTATTCCGATTACTCACAGAATCTTTCCACGGTCATTATAGTCTAAGAAGTGTTTCTAAAGTGCTAATATTTATATGACGACAATCTGATCAGAAGTGCGCCGCTAGACAACAAGACACGACGGAAGGCAGACTGTAACAATCACGATAAGTATAACCATCTTCGTTTTCACCTTGAGTAGTCTTAAGGATTACACGATTGAGAGTGGATACAGCCATAGATCGTTGCGAAGGCACGGCTAGCGCTAGATAATTATAAATATTTGTCGCATCCCTCAGACGGGCGGTACTAGATTCATCCTCAGTTCCATCCCCTTGCGCATGAGGGTTAGTTCTCAGCCAACTCTCTTGCAACATTGCCCACGATATCCCTTGCGAAAGTCCCGTTCCCAGATCTCCACACACGCCTATAGCCAGAAAATCCCTAAAAAGGTTTATTTGGCCATAGGGGTTGAACACATGAACACAGGGGGGTTGAAGATTTTTTCTTGTCACCATCATGTTTAGCAACCTGGAAAACTGGGGAGGAGACATTTTTTAGCCTGCTCCCTATACTTCGACAAAAAAATCATAATTTGTTTGGATTACCTACGTACATTGAACAAGACAATTTTTTTGTATATTTTATGAAACCCCCAAGAGGTCTGTCGATACTTTGTGTTGGCTATGTTCATGTTTTCAGTTACATTTTAATTTGACTGTTGACCAAAAATTTGTCTTAATTTGTGTGTTAAAATATTGTTACGTGTTACGCTCTCTAGGGGCTGGTGGCTCATGGGGAATAGCCGAAATTACGTAGCAATGGTTAGGAAACTGTAACGGGATTCATCAAAGCCTGTAATGCACGCCATCTCTGAGACACTGGTAGTACTACGTTTCCTAGAAGCTTATTGAAGAGGATCGTAATTTCTACATTATTCTACATTGCCGCGGAAGGTTCTGGAGATTGCTCTAGATGGTTCTAGAGGCGCTTTTAGAGTATGTAAGCTAATGAAAACAGGAGGAAATTTTTCTTTTGATGAAAAGTAAGATTAGAAATCGGACGTGAATATAAAGTGTAGATATGAAGTAATAAACATTGTTAAAAGTTATTTTAGTTAGTAAAAGTGTATTTTAGTAAATAAAAGTATTGTGAAGTTTTCTGTAAGTTATTAAATAAAGCGTTAGTGCTTATCTCTTGTTAATATTTTATGAACCCAGGACTTTTAAGAGAGGTGTCTTAGGTGTAGAAACATGTGACAGCATTAAAACTTTACTCACCTCCAATTGTCGAAATACTCCCTGAGAATGTTTAATAATACAGTACATGCTGTTAGCAACCGAGAAACCATGAGTCCAGTTGTGATAAGGAACTCTTCTGTAGTTCTTTCTGACAGTCAGTGTAAACTTCACTAAACAACTATGGTCAAATCCATTCATTCCAAATAGATCAGTAAACATATAAATTGCATGTCGTACTTTCTCGTAGTCTCTCAAATCGAAAGGATTAAAATAATAATCCTCTACTCCAATAATCTCCTTCGGGATACCCTGTTGAAGAGCTGCCTCGTATTCCTCTTCCGTACATGTATTATGATAACTTAGAACCTCTAATGCTACTTTATACTTTTGTTCAGATTTTCTAATTTTATCGTAAAGTTTAGCGTGGTGTAATGCTAGGCCACAGTACACTGCAAACATCTCGAAAGCTTCTTCATCGTCCTTTGTAAAAGATCCGAAATGTTTATTTACCATTTGTACGACTCCGATGATGGACCCCCGGATGTAAATTGGCATGCACAGTATGGTTTGAGTGGTGTAACCTGAAATTAAGTAAAGAGAATTAATTTGACCTTACGGGGTTGCTTTTTCAATATCTAGTTAAAATTAACGAGAGATTTACGTGCACGGAATAAGTCTTGACCAATTACTCTTGTAGGTCACGCTTTTCTTTATTCTGCCGTCATTTCGACAAAATATACAGTCGTTAAAAGTAATAAAATTACAGTTCAGTTTTATTAATAGTACCAACCCGTTTTTTAAAACGTGTATGTATTAAAATACACTGACTGACTAATCAACATTCTAGTTGCCGAAAATAATTTTATTAAATTACTTACATTTTTCTGAGAAATATCATATATATGAGGTAATTTAATAGTTTGAAGTAGTTTCTTCCGGGTTTTGCCGCGGTCGTCGAACTTGACTTGACGTTTCGCTGATCATGCTGTCAGCTTCTTCAGAAGGGTTCCAGTCTTTGGAACCCTTCTGAAGAAGCGATGGGCCATGATCAGCGAAACATCAAGTCAAGTTCAACGACCGCGGCAAAACCCGGAAGAAACTACTTCATTGGACAACGGCCGTGAAAACCTGCATTACACAATTTAATAGTTATGAACAATGTTTTGTTTAATAAATATAGACCTAAATAAAAAATTATGTAAGCTTCATTGAACCAAAATAATCATTTTTTGTCTCATGTCACTTTTTCTTTAAATGAATAGTTTTCATGACAAAAATGTTTATAATATTAATTTGAAAAATAACGAAAAATTCATATTTTTATGATTTTCTTTCTGTTGAATAAGAATAAATTAAAAACGAAAATAATCAGCTACTTTAGGCTATATAACTTGATTTTTTTGTCTGTTGATTATTACTGTTATTAAACCGCTGCCTAAGGAATCACTACTTCCACATCCGGATTATTAGTCCAAGTCACTTTAAAGGAAACATCTTGACTATATTTGCACTCTAGTATGTGGAAATTATTGGTCATAGAATTTTAATAATATTTGGGGTAGATGTCATAGAAAAGTTTGAGGAGTTGGTTTCTACCATATACGTTAAAAATGAAGTTTATAGTTTACCGTACTTATTTTCCACTATTTACAACCTACCACCTCAATGGAGTCATCTCAATAAGATGTCACTACAATACATACGTGTACTAACTTTCAAGTGAATATCTCAATTTGATGTTATCAATCCCATTAATAATGAAGCGGAGGTGGTAGAGTTTGAAAAATATTAGAAAGAAATCTGAGGCCTTGGTTTCCAGTATATACACCGAATCCCAAATTTCTGTAGTCTTACCAGCTTGCTTTACTTATTTTCCCCTATTTGCCCCTATTTAACCCCCAGCCCTTCAACGGCATCATCTCAAATTATGATCTAGTTTCAGACGTCGTTATAATACATACGTGTACCAAATTTCAAATGAATATCTCAATTTTATTTTATCAACCCTTTTCATATTGGAGTAGGGGTGGTTGGGTTGAAAAATATTATAAGAAAATCTGACCCTGTGGCTTCTAGTACATACACCGAATTTCAAGTTTCTGTAGTCTTACCAACGTTTTACTTATATTCCTCTATTTACCCCAAATTAACCCCCAACCCTTCAACGGAATCATCTCAAAATATAAACTAATTCCAGACGTCGTTACGTGTACGAAATTTCAAATGAATATCTCAACTTTATTTTGTCAACCCCATTAATGGGGTAGGGGTGGTGGGGGGTTGAAAAATATTATAAAAAAATCTGAGGCCTTAACTTCTTGTACATACACCGAATTTCAAGTTTCTGTACTCATACCAGCTTGCTTTACTTATTTCCCCCTATTGACCCCTAAATAACTCCCAACCCTTCAACGGAATCATCTCAAAGTATAATCTAGTTCCAGATGTCGTTATATTTCATACGTGTACCAAATTTCAAATGAATTCTCGATTTTATTTTATCAACCCTTTTAATAATGAAGTAGGAGGGGTGGTGGGGGTTGAAAAATATTATAAATAATCTGAGACCTTGGCTTCTAGTACATACACCGAATTTCAAGTTTCTGTAGTCTTACCAGCTTGCTTTATTTATTTTCCCCTATTTACCCCTATTTAACCCCCAACCCTTCAACGGAATTATCTCAAAATATAATCTAGTTCCAGATGTCGTTATAATACATACGTGTAGAAAATTTCAAATGAATATCTCAATTTTATTTTATCAACCCTTTTCAAATTGGAGTAGGGGTGGTGGGGGTTGAAAAATATTCACAAAAAATCTGACGCTTTGGCTTCTAGTACATACACCGAATTTCAAGTTTCTGTACTGTTACCAACTTGTTTTACTTATATTCCTCTATTTACCCCAAATTAACCCCCAACCCTTCAACGGAATCATCCCAAAATATAATCTAATTCTAGACATCGGTATAATACATACGTGTACGAAATTTCAAATGAATATCTCAACTTTATTTTATCAACCCCTTTAATGGGGTAGGGGTGGTGGGGGGTTGAAAAATATTATAAAAAAATCTGAGGCCTTAACTTCTAGTACATACACCGAATTTCAAGTTTCTGTACTCTTACAAGCTTGCTTTACTTATTTCCCCCTATTTCCCCCTATTTACCCCTATTTAACCCCCAACCCTTCACCGGATTTCCTCAAAAAACAATCCAGTTCCAGATCTCGTTATAATATATATGTGTACAAAATTTCAGGTCAATATCTTAAACCGTTCCGGAGAAAGCGTGCGGACAAAAAAAGTTACAGACAGACCGACAGACAGACAGACCGACAGACCGACAGACAGACAGAAAATTTTTTTTCGCTCAAATTTAAAATCTTGACGTTTCATGACATTCTAAACCTATTTCACGAATAAAAATTTTTGAAAATTTTTTTGCGATTACTATACTTCCAATCCACTACGTGGATGTGGAAGTAAATAAGTATAGTTCTCTACATGTACAGGTTGTAATTAGTTTCAAGTCTTTAAAAAAAACTGGTAATAGGGACCGACTAGACAAACAAAAAACTTATATGACTTTTTACTTCCCTCGCATACCGAAGGGAAGTATTGTATTTCAGAAAAAATCTCCCTCCGAGATTTTTTCGGATTCTGACGTTTCAGATCACGTAGATTACGAAAATATAGGTTTTTCAATTCCGTCAGTCTGTCTGTCTGTTGGTGCATTAACTAAAAAACTACTTGACGGAGAGCAGTCAAATTTGGTAGGTAGTTGATCCTAGTGTCAGCGAAGAAATGGAAAATATACAGGGTGGACCGTCTAAAGAATAAATAGTAAAAAAAAAAATTTTTTCTTGAATTTAAATTTTCCACGTTTCATGACACGCTAAACCTATTTCAGAAAAGTAAAATTTTGAAAATTTTTTTCACCAACATTTTTGAAAGATTTTTTACCACTAAAATAGATGAAAACAATTTGTTTCTTTGTTCAAATTTAAAATTTCCACGTTTCATGGCATTCTAAACCTATTTCCAAAAAATGTCTTTTCAAATTTTTTTTTACATTTTTGAAACATTTTTTACCACTGAAATAGATGGATTTTTTTCTTTCTTCAAATTTGAAATTTCCACGTTTCATAGCGTTCTAAATCTATTTAAAAAAATTTTGTTTTTGCCATTTTTGAAAAAATTTTACCACTGAAATAGATGGAAATTTTTACTTCCCTCGCATACCGAAGGGAAGTATTGTATTCGAGAAAAAATCACCCTCCGAGATTTTTTCGGATTTTGACGTTTCAGATTACGTAGATTACGAAAATATAGGCGTTCAATTCCGTCAGTCATGTTATTGAACCCAGTAAAATGATCCATTTTAAAAATATACAAATTATTAAGAAATTAAATTTAGACCAAAATTCCCTTGAAAAAATCGACTTTGAATCATTATCACTTTACAAAAGACCGATAATCACTGGCATCGTCTTTCATTGAAAACTACATAAAAAATTATTTCACTAAAAATGTCCCAAAAAATCATTTTTTTCATCTCGAGGACGACGGTCAATCGCCATTGGACTCCGTCGTTCGAAAAATAAATATTTTTCGAAAGTACCAAAAAATTTCAAGATGCACGGGGTGGAAAACCGCTCCGCCGACAAATTTATCGAAAGTACCACGAATTTAATTTTTCGAAAGTACCGCAACTTTGGTTTTTCGAAAGTACCATGAAGAGAAAGAATTGTCCAGGGAGGAAAACCACTCCGTCCAACAAAAAATTCGAAAGTACAACGAATTTATTTTTTTTTTTTGAAGTACCACGAATTTGGTGTTTCGAAACTACCACAAATTTGTTTTTTCGAAAGTACCAGGAAGAGGATTGCACAGGGTGGTTCTCAGTCAGGGTGTAGCGAGTAGCTATTTTAAATGCCAAAATTTAAGAAAAAATCAATGGGACGGTTTTTCCAATAAAAACCAAAATCCACATTTAATTATTCTGAAAGTGGTGGAGAATAATCCATGTCTGAACCACAAGAACGTCCATCAAACATAGTTAAAAATTTCAAAGTCGGAGATTCGATTCCGAGGGACCCATGATATTAAGCATATTGAGGATATCCAGGCTCAGGCGGGAATCGCCATAGTAGTCGCTCGAAGGCAAGTCGACAGAAAAGACGTATATTTTGGTTAAATGCCGTTAGCACGTTTATGCAAGCAGGAAAACCATTGAATTCATATAAATAGCTTCTTTAAGCATCCTGACCAAGATTACAAGCAATTAGAAAATTTCAGTGCAAAATTAAAAATGAATAATTTTCATAAAGTTCGACATACATCTTTATAATCATAATTAATTCGGAGTCTGAATCTTTTTGTACAGTCGATTGTTATAGTTCTCTGGACGCTGGATGAGTTACGATCCTACGGGATGTTACGATCTTACGGGATGTAACGGTTTGCCAGATGGTAGTGCTCTCTGATGTTTGCCTTATATACATTAGTTTGATATTGAGTATTTATATTTTTGATTTTATGAATTATTTCAATAAATGAACACATATTTTCAATTCGATTTCTTATTGATCCACTAATTATAAGATTGGTGGCCGACGTGCGATTCTGTGGCGTGAGTCGGATGACTACTAACTGCAGGTCACCTTTGATCCCGTCACGTTGGTGTAACTATCCGAGTACTCATAGAATCCGTCGACGGTCTTAATTATTAAGAAGTGTTTCTGAGAAAGTGCTAATTATAAGATATATTCAGTAGAAGTGCACCGCTCTACATCAGATTGCGACGGAAGGAGCAGACTGTAGCAATCATAGTAAGTACAACTTTGTCTATTTTCGTCTTGGGGGGTCTAAAGGGTCACTTGAATCCCCTTTGTGAGTAGAGTTGATAGATATCATAGCGACGACACGGCTCCGGCCTAATTAATATAAAATCCTTGTCGTGTTCATTAGACGCGCGATACTAGGTTCATCTATAATCACGTATGCCAAAGTAACAATAGTCAACTTTCTTTTTTCAAATGGCACGTTATACTCTTTTTTGCCTATTGTTGTAGAGATTTCCTTTCTGCATGCAACTTGTAAAAAAAGTATAACTTCCATAACTAAAATTTCGAGAAAATTAATAAAATATGATAAAATGCAATTCAAAGGTTTTGTTCCTGAATTAGCATAGTTGGCCATGGAAAGAATCGAATTTTGACATTGTAAGTAATGTAACTATACCATCTAGGCGAATCAGAGGGATTTTATCGATGATTGTATACGGCACTGATGAGACGTAAAAATTTCGAAACAAAGTTTGATGTATTGTCTAAATGTTTGTGACATTATCCTATTTTTTTTTCTTCTTCAAATCTTTGGGATTTCCTGCCACATGTATTTTTTCTTTTTAAGCGGTGCTCGAGGAATCTACAAAATATCACAATTAACCAGTATGTTACTGATAAATAACCTCTACGTCTGTGACTTTTACGTCAAAGGATCAGTTAGTGGTTGGTCTTTTTAAATAAATAGCACAAATAAGTATAAAATCTTGAAATTAAATATTTCGCCGACCTTTTGGGAAATCTAATCTGTTTCCATTTTCAAGGCCTTTTTGAAAAATCTTTTTTGCTGTGTATGATCAATACATAGCTCTAAGAATGTTTGTTATATTCAATATCCATAGATTCTTATTATTTACATAGAACTGTTGATATAGTTAACAGTTTTTTTAGTTGGCAACCAAGTTGTATAGACATCTACGGAACAATTTGACACGCATCTATCCTCATTCAATAATATTATCGCGGTTTCTTTAATTTTTCTTTTTTGCTACCTGCCTCTTTTGCTAAAATGTTTGCCGAGTCCCAGTTTATTCTATTAAATAATTAAATTAAATGAGAATTCTAGTAAAATATTATTATTCTAGGAGAACGGACATAGAATGAACTGAAACTCGGCAAAAATTTTATCAAAAGAGGCAGGTAGCAAAAAAAAAAAAGAAAAATTGAGGAATCCGCGATAATATTATTGAATGAGGATAGATGCGTGCCAAATTGTTTCGTAGATGTCTGTACAACTTGGTTGCCAATGTTAAAGAACTTCACAAACTTAACATTGTATAAAAACTAAAAAAAACTGTTAACTATATCAACAGTTCTATGTAAATAGTAAGTATCTATGGATATTGAATATAACAAACATTATTAGAGCTGTGTATTGATCATACATAGCAAAAATTTTTTTCAAAAAAGTCTTGAAAAAGGAAACAGAGTAGATTTCCGAAACGTCGGCGAAATATTTAATTTCAAGTAACTGATCCTTTCACGTAAAAGTCATAGGCGTAGAAGTTACTTACCAGTAACATACTGGTTAATTGTGATATTTTGTAGATTCCCCGAGCACCGCTTAAAATTTAAAAATACATGTGGCAGGAAGTCCCAAAGAATTGAAGAAGAAAAAAAAGTTTGATGTTTTGGCCAAGCAGAGCTCTGTTTTTAAATAGTTATGTAATTTTTTATAAATAAACAGTCAATATTGTATCTATATTAAGTTAATTGATGATAATAATACTCATCAGTAATATTAAAACAACAATTATGATTAAACAATAATTACCAATAAAAAAACTAGTAATACTTAAAAGGTGTAAAGTAAACTCATTATTTTACATAGAGTCAAAGGAAAAATTTCAACGGTGTATGATCGGAGATCTGGCAGGCCCGTTACAATTATAGAACTATGTGATGGTGCCCCATCTTGTTGTAATATCATGTTTTAATTTGTCCGTTAAAAATTCCGCACCATACAGTAATTTTGGAAATTAGTTTCTCGAAGTCACTGAGGATTATCCTGAGACCAATAACTGTAGTTATGTCGATTGACTATTCCATTATTCCGGAAACGGAATTCATCTGACCACATGATACGATCTAAGACAATCGTTTCTTGAGTAACTGCCAGCCATGAAACAAAATTTAGCCGTCTCTCGTAATCTTCAGGAAGCAAACCTTGTTGTAAATGTATTTTATATGGTCACAATTTATAGTCTTTCAGAATTAATTGCATTGAAGAATATGAAATATCAGTCTCAACAACTTCTTCATGTCGTGCGGTTCTGAGTTTAAAAACGTTTCTACTAAGTATTTTTTCAAAACTTCCACTCTCGCCATAGCATGAAGTATTACCATATTTTAATAATTTTCTCGAAATGTTGTTATGGAAGTATATACATTTTCATCACAGTTGAATACAATAGGCAAAAAAAGTATAGCAATCCATTAAAAAAAGTTAGGACGTCATTTGATACAGTCTGACAAACTATTTACAAATATATATGGTTTATTGTAGTATTCTACTGAAATAAAAAAGATGGGGGGGGGGGGGGGGGGCGCGGCTAATACTAAACTACACCCGGCATGCCCCACAAGATGGCGTCTAAAAGTTTTCTGGATTCTTCTCCAAGATTTTAACCTATACTAGAAAAGACTAGAACCAATGTTTCTAGAACCCATAGTTTAAACTATAGCAAACTATTTATTATCTGGCGCCACCACTGAAGAGACAGCTGGGCAGCTATTCTGTAATTTCAGTGAATGTGAGCATTTGTCGTGAGAGGAGAGAGCTCATAGCACGATCCCTTTCCAAGGATAATGCGTAAACAAAAAATTTATTTCATAAATCCGAATTATGATTTTTTTTCTATCATTTAATTTTAATTTTATCATATTCATAAGGTTAGGGCACTAGGACACTGAACATAACCATTAAATAACACAACCCAAAAGAAAAGTTTTGTACCAGAGACATGAGTAATTGAGTACATAGATTTTGTGTATTTTTATAAGCTGAATCCGAATCCGTGGCTCAAAATCCGATTTACCCGGGGATTTTTTAGTAACACGCAAAAATATCCCCTAAAATAATAAATGTGAAATAATGAGGTAAGGTAAAGTTTTATAATGAACTGAAACAATTATGAAATACTTTGAGAAAACATTTTAAAATAACATTTTGATCATTAGGAACACACCCGCCCCTACGAGGGGGTTAAAAAACAGTTCTGTACCAGACACACGAATACGTAAATTTTCTTTATTTTTTTATGCTGAATCTGAATCCGCAGCCCAAAATTTGATTTTCCAGGTAATTTTTTACAAAGGCGCAAAAACATTCCCTAAAATAGAGTAAAACAGTGAGGATAAGGTAAAGCTTTATAATGAAATGCAACAATTTGTAAATACTTTGAGAAAACAGTTTAAAATAAAATCTTGAGCATTAGAAAGAAATATACGCAAATACACCTACACCTACCTCTACGAAGTGGTTAAAAAAATTATCTGTACCAGAGACATGAATAAATAGATTTTGTGTATTTCTTTATGTTGAATCTGAATCCGCGGGCAAGAATCCGATTTACCAGGTATTTTTTTAGTAAAGCGCTAAAATTGAGTGAAATATAGGGATTATAAGGTAAAGCTTTATAATGAAATGCAACAATTTTAAAACACTTTGAGAAAACATTTTAAAATAACATTTTGAGCATTAGAAAGAAATATACGCAAATGCAATCTACACCTGCCTCTACGAGGAGGTTAAAAAAATGTTCTGTACCAGAGACATGAATATATAGATTTTGTGTATTTCTTTATGCTGAATTTGGAACCGCAGCTAAGAATCCGATTTACCAGGTAATTTTTTAGTAAAGCGCTAAAATGTTCCCTAAAATTGAGTGAAATAGGGATTATAAGGTAAAGCTTTAAAATGAAATGCAACAATTTGCAAATACTTTGAGAAAACATTTTAAAATAACATTTTGAGTATTATTAGAAAGAAATATACGCAAATGCAATCTACACCTACCTCTACGAGGAGGTTAAAAAAATGTTCTGTACCAGAGACATGAATACAGAGATTGTATGTATTTCTTTATGCTGAATCTGAATCCGCAGCCAAGAATCCGATTTACCAGGTAACTTTTTAGTAAAGCGCTAAGAAATCCCCTAAAATTGAGTGAAATAGGGATTATAAGGTAAAGCTTTAAAACGAAATGCAACAATTTGCAAATACTTTGAGAAAACATTTTAAAATAACATTTTGAGCATTATTAGAAAGAAATATACGCAAATGCAATCTACACCTGCCTCTACGAGGAGGTTAAAAAAATGTTCTGTACCAGAGACATGAATATATAGATTTTGTGTATTTCTTTATGCTGAATTTGGAACCGCAGCTAAGAATCCGATTTACCAGGTAATTTTTTAGTAAAGCGCTAAAATGTTCCCTAAAATTGAGTGAAATAGGGATTATAAGGTAAAGCTTTAAAATGAAATGCAACAATTTGCAAATACTTTGAGAAAACATTTTAAAATAACATTTTGAGTATTATTAGAAAGAAATATACGCAAATGCAATCTACACCTACCTCTACGAGGAGGTTAAAAAAATGTTCTGTACCAGAGACATGAATACAGAGATTGTATGTATTTCTTTATGCTGAATCTGAATCCGCAGCCAAGAATCCGATTTACCAGGTAACTTTTTAGTAAAGCGCTAAGAAATCCCCTAAAATTGAGTGAAATAGGGATTATAAGGTAAAGCTTTAAAACGAAATGCAACAATTTGCAAATACTTTGAGAAAACATTTTAAAATAACATTTTGAGCATTATTAGAAAGAAATATACGCAAATGCAATCTACACCTGCCTCTACGAGGAGGTTAAAAAAATGTTCTGTACCAGAGACATGAATATATAGATTTTGTGTATTTCTTTATGCTGAATTTGGAACCGCAGCTAAGAATCCGATTTACCAGGTAATTTTTTAGTAAAGCGCTAAAATGTTCCCTAAAATTGAGTGAAATAGGGATTATAAGGTAAAGCTTTAAAATGAAATGCAACAATTTGCAAATACTTTGAGAAAACATTTTAAAATAACATTTTGAGTATTATTAGAAAGAAATATACGCAAATGCAATCTACACCTACCTCTACGAGGAGGTTAAAAAAATGTTCTGTACCAGAGACATGAATACAGAGATTGTATGTATTTCTTTATGCTGAATCTGAATCCGCAGCCAAGAATCCGATTTACCAGGTAACTTTTTAGTAAAGCGCTAAGAAATCCCCTAAAATTGAGTGAAATAGGGATTATAAGGTAAAGCTTTAAAACGAAATGCAACAATTTGCAAATACTTTGAGAAAACATTTTAAAATAACATTTTGAGCATTATTAGAAAGAAATATACGCAAATGCAATCTACACCTACCTCTACGAGGAGGTTAAAAAAATGTTCTGCACCAGAGACATGAATACAGAGATTGTGTGTATTTCTTTATGCTGAATCTGAATCCGCAGTCAAGAATCCGATTTACCAGGTAATTTTTTAGTAAAGCGCTAAAACATCCCCTAAAATTGAGTGAAATGGTAAAGGGTTATAATGAAATGCAGCAATTTGCAAATACTTTAAGAAAAAATTTCAAAATAGCATTTTGATCACTGGAAAGAAATATATGCAAATTAAATCCACACCCACCCCTACAAGGGGGTTAAAAAACAAGTGCTATATCAGAGACATGAATACATAGATTGTGTGCATTTTTTTATGGTGAATCCGAATCCGCAGCCCAAAATCCGATTTAACAGGTAATTTTTTACTAAAGCGCAAAACCATCCCCTAAAATACATTGAAATAGTGAGGTAACGGTAAAGCTTTATATATTTGCAAACACAAGGCTATGTTTCTTAACATTGTTTTGCACTAATATTCGTTATTTGATCTTAAGGGTGAAATTAACCCCTTCGTAAGAGTGAATATGGATTTAATTTGCATATACTTGTTTCTAATGATCAAAATTTTATTTTAAACCGTTTCCTCAAAGTACTTACAAATTATTGCATTTTATTATTTATTACTTATCGTTACTATTTCACTCTATTTTAGGGGATGTTTTAGCATTACACTAAAAATTGTCTGCTAAATCGGATTGTGGGCTACGAATTCGGATTCAGTATAAAGAAATACATAAAATTTAGGTATTCATGTGTCTGGTACAGAACTTTTTTTAATCCCCTCGTAGGGGTGGGTGCGGATTTAATTTGCATATATTTCTTTCTATTCCTCAAAATGTTATTTTAAAATGTTTACTCAAATCATTTATAAATTGTTGCATTTTATTATAAAGCTTTACCTTATCCTCACTTTTTCATTCTATTTTAGGGGATTTGGCGCTTGAGTAAAAAATACCTGGCAAATCGAATTTTGGGCTGCGTATTCGGATTCAGCATAAAAAAAGACACAAGATCAATGTACTCATGTCCCTGGTACCTAAGTTTTTTTTAACCCCCTCGTAGGGGTGGGTGTGGATTTAATTTGCATATATTTTTTTCTAATGACCAAAATGTTGTTTTAAAATGTTTTCTTAAAATATTTACAAATTGTTGCATTTCATTATAAAGCTTTACCTTATCCTTACTATTTCCCTTTTATTAGGGGATGCTTTTGCGCTTAAGTAAAAAATTACCTGGTAAATCGGACTTTGGGCTGCGAATTCAGCATCAAAGAATACACAAAATCTATGTACCCATGTCTCTGGAAAGAAATTTTAGTAGGGGTAGGTGTGGATTCAATTTGCAAACATTTCTTTCTAACGCTTCTAATTTTCTAGGTCCGTGTAACATTTCATTATTAATCTTGTAATGATAACTATAAGCGGTTTATTCTCGCAAGTGTAATCTTATAACACATTTTATCTACTCCCACAATGGTAAGTAGACTATTGTCACATTGTTTTCAAGCAGGTAAGTTGATTTTACCGATAAAGTGCTAGTTGCTATTAACGACGGGAGATAAGTGAGTTACTTACCTCCCTTGGGCAAATAAGAGATTTCGAATCATGCAAATAAAAAAATGTTGAACTTGAATTTTATTAATTATTAATTAATATTTATAGTAATAGTACAATTATTATTCACAAAATTTCGATAACTTCCCTCACGTTTGTTAACAAGCACATTTTTCTCAAAAAGGTACGACTGCTCAATATTGTCTGACTGGTTTATTGTAATAACCTGACGCGACGTACTACTGGAAGCTGCAGATGAAGCTTTGTTGTGAAGAATTCTGTTAGCTCCATTTTTGTTGCACAAACTGTTAGCAACATAACTTTCTGCAATCGTCGCGGATTTTCACCCACCGTGCCTCTTGATCGCTAAGACATCCACTCCTGTATTAGCCAGTAACTTTGCCGACGTGCGACGTTCTCCTGAATGAATGCTGTATGTATTTTGGGATTTTCTAGATACAAAAACTGCGCTATCTTATTAGGAATCGTCGAAATGGTATCTTTGCCGACTGGTTAATTGCAGCATCTGCTTGATTTATAACGCACAAAGAAACGTAAATTATCAATTATTACCTCTAATCTAATCGTCATATATTTCTTTATAATTTCTGGATGACAAGCACTACCTGGACAAGAAGTAATTGTAAACGCACGTGACATGCCATTTTTAGAATATGGAATAGTGACAATAATAATGTCATCGTTATTTTTATGCTTGACGTTCTTCATCGTAAGTTTGCATAACTCATCAGAGCGGTATTCGCCTGCAACGCCTAAGACCGCCATTCATAAGTAAATATGTGCCATCGGATGCCTGCAGGAAAAAATCACTGACTTGTTCACGTGTGAAAACTCTTGATCTTTTAGGTTTATAGCTATCATTATTCCGTATCAGAAATGCTCTCAGTTTAGGATATTTAGATATATCTGTGTTCTCCTCTATGAAAATACTTGACTTAATCATTGAATACTCACACCACAAACACGCCGGTGATTTTAATGTTGCTGATTTCTCAATGAAATATGCCAACAGTGACATTTCAGAAACAACAGTATTTTTGCTCTGACACCATTTCTTGAATGCTCCATACGCTCGTTCGTAGCGCCCTTTCAACTTTTCGGGAAATATATGTTCGCAGGCAGCCTTTGCTGCATTTTCAATTTGAAATTCAAAAAATAATTCAGGGCCACAAAACTACATCTTTTATGTGAGCGACGTTTGTAAACAACACATCAGTAACAACAAAGTCAAAGCAGACTACTTGACATCCACTAATATTAAAAAATTACTTAGTGTCACTGTCAAAAATAAATTGATCAAGAAATGTGGAATCTGATTTTTATTTCATGAAAAGCAGGGGAGCAGATAAAACGTTATACACCACACAGGAGGTAGGTCTTGACCAGTCTCGGACTCTATTGCCAGCCCTCGCTACGCTCGGGCGCAAAATCGTCCTCGACTGGTAAAATATACTTACTTCCCTTGTAGTGTAATATACTATAAATGTAGGACATTTACGTCGCACCAATGGGATAAACCATCGAAATCACTTTGCAACAATTCAGCAAGTCGCTTTAGTCCATTTGCGTTTGAAATTCGCCAAACGTCAAACATTGTCATTTTTCGTTCACTTCTGTTGGCTCGAATATACGATCCAGCCCGTGCAATTTACGATACCGTCAAAATGCCAATTTCTGTCTTTCGATATCGATATCATAAAGCTTTCCCGATTACGTATTCACAAAGATTCCATGGTTTTAAAATGTCCGGTTTTATTGCTTGTCAAATTTTCACAATCAAAAAATAATTTATTGGAGCCGCGACGCTGTAATGCTCGCGATCCGGGAGGCAGACTACCGGTTTCATTCTTGTACAGGTTGACCATCCTAGAATCGCCGATGAGATTAGGATGCGCAGTGATCGAAACCCACAGCCATTTTTACGGAGCTCACTTTTGTATGACCCTTCCTCGTGTAAACATCGGTACAGTCTCGAGAAAAGTGCATAACTTATATTTAATACATAGGTACGTACCTATTCTAAGTATCTACTTATAAATATTGTTACGTGTTCTAGTAGTATTTATAAGAAAATATCATGGTGTTTGAAGGCAAAGTAAAACATAAAGCTTTGTCTGGTCAAAGCCGAGAAATTATAAGCTCAGCTTTAAAATATATGAAGCAGGAATCTATAGCTGGAGCTCCTATTATACCATTTTGAAAGTAAGTGTACAAAGCTATGATCAGTTTTGTTATGTATAGCAAAATATATTTTATTTTAATTCCATAAATATATTGTATTTATAAATAGTGTATAAAATCAGAGTATAAAAAGGACATTATTTGTGACCACGGCTGGCCGCCGGGTATCACGGATTGAAGTGTCATCATCAGAATCATTATCATTACTACCTTACCTTACTTCGGATATATTTTATTTTAATTCCATAAAAATATTGTATTTATAAATAGTGTATAAAATCAGAGTATAAAAAGGACATTATTTGTGACCACGGCTGGCCGCCGGGTATCACGGATTGAAGTGTCATCATCAGAATCATTATCATTACTACCTTACCTTACTTCGGAAGTTGGACAAAGCAGAAACGAATAAAAGTATATTAGCAGCATTTGTCTCAAACTTTATAATTGTAGTCCCATCATGTTTAATCTAATGTGTATTTATTTTGTATTGTTACGTATTTTCACCCTTTAGGAAACACCCTGTATGAATCCGTGGGTTCCAAATAATTTTAACAAGGGGTAAACCACTAACACTTTATTTAATAATATACTGATTATACAAAACTTCTTATTAACTAAAATAACCTTTACACTTTGTTTACTTGACATTTAACCTCACTTTCACTACCAAACTTCAATTTAATAGAACTTCCCCACTTTTATAAAACTTCACCCTCTTGCGCCGGGAACCTCGCCTTATATACTCCAAAATTGCCTCCAGAGTTATCTAGAACACAATCGAGAATCTTCTTCCACCACATTCCAGAAAATCTCTTTCTACAAGTTTCCAGCCACTATTAGGCATAGGCGTATCATAGGGGGTGTAATGCAGAACAGTATGTTTACTATATCGTATTATTTACTTGAAACTAAGACAATTAAATATTATAATTCACAAATGTTTCAAATATAAAAACAAAGAACAGTTGTTCATTCGAAAACACCAATTGGCCAGCGACGATATTTCTTCTCTCTCTGCGCGGCTATCGACCATCCTACAATAGTGTACTTGTACACTATAATAGCATACTTCCTGAAAAATTCAGCCTTGACGAAATGACTTATGTTACGACGTTACTGGCTCTCAGACTATTAGATATTAATTAGGTGCAGAAAGTTATCGGTTGTATACACAAAATAACTATTAGGGTGGAAATAAACTAAAATTATAAAATGTTTAAAACTTGTCAAGTAAACTAAACAAAACGAATTTTATGATGTTTAATTACCGCATTGTTTCATAAAGCATAGCAATATTTTTTCTCATTTTGAATGAATTATGGCATTATTACACTTTCATTCAAAGTTACTGTCGCGAACAAAAGGAATTCTCAAATGAAACAAAGCATCTCGCACCCATAGAAATGTGTACCATTTTAGTGAGAAATGTAAATGAATATTTTACATTTCGAGACAACAAGAAAGATTAGGAGATGCCATTTTTTAAACCTTTCTTTAGCATGAAACGTGTTCATGCTCAATTTGAATGGATGGCAACTTAACTGTATTTTTCTTGTTTGACGAAGTCTCTAAATATCTACATATTGTCTAAGTGATTTTAATTGCATTTATCTACTCTTATTAGATTATTATATATTAATGAATAAAGTGCCTTTGAACAATTAATAATATCCACAAACAAATATTGGTGAGTTATTATAAGTCACTAATAAGTACAGAGCCAATCTCTTTTACCTTCATGCCTAGCCTGTCCAAATAGAATGGTCCATTATTATTCAGCGGAGGAAGGTTATTTGACATGTTTGAATAGTTTCGACGTTGTGCCAAAAATTATGAAATCGGTTAGTGAAGATGAACTATTATGTTGATATTTGTTATTATAATCCTGGATAAAGTAAAGTATTCAATTTGCGATAAGGGTAATAACTCACTTGATGAATTACAGCACTCGCCTGTGGCTCGTGCTGTAAACTTCATTGCGTGAGTTATTATCTTCATTACCGCTCGTTGAATAATATGCTAATAATATTTTTACACCTTGCACACCAAGTTGATATTATTAAACAAAAAAAATCGAATTCGTGAACTGTCAAAAATGTTATTTTTCATTCACTTATGTCGGCTTATGTTAGGCGACGACATTCATAGTGGGATTTCTCGGTTAGAATCCTGTACGAGTGTACTTTTTTAATTGGTCTTGAACCATTTGGCTGATATTTCTTATTCTAAAATTACATCCCATTTATTTTTACCGTCAACAGTTAAAGATGTTATACTAAATAACGAAAAATCGGAAGGTAGAGTATTCAACTATTACATGATACATAACTTTTGTTACACAGCAGTTTCTATAAAAAAATAATTTATGTTTTAGATGATGAAACAGATATTGATTATACTGGCGAAGAGGATGTAAATGATCAGTCAGATTGTGAATGTTAATAAAAATTCAATTCTTATCTTGTATTGAGAATAAACTGTTTTTTTTAAGTAATATGTAGAAACGAGTTTACGCAAGATTCTAATTAATGTAATTATTTATATTTCTCTCTTATTATACTCTTCGCAAATACAAAATGAAGAGTATATTGAATTCGATCGGCACATTTCTAAAACCGGTAATATTGCACGTAGAGGAAAAATTTTCGTATCACTGTGTTGGTGATGGAATTCTGAACAACTTTCAAAATGTCCGTCCGTCTGTTCGTCTGTGAGTCTGTCCCGTCCGTCACGTTTCTTGTAAGCACGATAATTTAAGAACGAAGAGTCCGATTGTATTGTATTGAAACTTGGGCAGTAAGCTAGAGGAAGAATCCTATTGTTTTTTAATCAAGTCTATCAATGAACAAAAAAATTATTAATTTTT
The DNA here is from genome assembly GCA_963583905.1 of Stenurella melanura. Lineage (NCBI taxonomy): Eukaryota > Metazoa > Arthropoda > Insecta > Coleoptera > Cerambycidae > Stenurella > Stenurella melanura. The sequence goes on from OY757309.1 coordinate 150,585,267, forward strand.
TAATTATAAGAAAAGTTTAATGTTTTGGAATTAAACTAAAAATGTTTAAAACTAATATTAGATATTTACAAAAAAGAAAACTGCGAAGAGTATCCTATAGAATGTGCACAAGAATATAATGCGTAGCTTGTTTATACTTATGCTTCGCTTTGTCCACTCGTAATTTATTTACAATTCATTAAAAGTTTAAATAATACAAGGACAAATTTCCAAAACTGCCTAAAACTATTTTACATAAAAAAATAGTTTTACCGCTTCAGCAACTTCTGGCGATATTATCATTTTTTATATACTTAGCCATCATATTGTCTTCTGGCAATGTACAGCTTTTTAAGCAATAAATAATAAAAAAACGAAATCGCCAGAACTGCACCTTGACATTAAAATTTGAACAATTTTCTTACAACTTTACCCACTTCTCGCAATGTTTAATCCCCTACCTAGACTTCTGGCAATAATTTGACGCAATTTCTATAGTTGAAAATTATAACTACACAAAATTTCAGATGTGTACTCAAAGAGTATATTTTGATTAAAAACCGCTGCCTAAGGAATCACTACTTCCACAACCAGATTTTTCATCCAAGTCACTTTAAAGGAAATATCTTGACTAGATTTGCACTCCAGTATGTGGAAATTATTGGTCATAGAACTTTAATAATATTTGTAGCAGATGTCATAGAAAAGTTTGAGGCGTTGGTTTCTACCATACACGTTAAAGAAGGTTTTTAGTTTACCCTACTCATTTTCCACTGTTCACAACCTACCACGTTCCGCCCCATCAATGGAATCATCTCAATCAGATGTCATTACAATACATACGTGTACTAACTTTCAAGCAAATATCTCAAATTTATGTTATCAAACCCATTAATAATGAAGCGGAGATGGTGATGTTTGAAAAATATTAGAAAGAAATTTGAGGCCTTGGTTTCTGGTATATACACCAAATCCCACAGTTCTGTACTCCTACCAGCTTGATTTACTTACTTTTCCATATTTACTCCTATTTAACCTTCAACCCTTCGACGGAATCATCTCAAAATATAATCTAGTTCCAGATGTCGTTATAATACATACCTGTCCCAAATTTCAAGTGAATATTTCAATTTCATTTTATCAACCCATTTAATAATGGATTAAGGGTGGTGGGAGGTTGAAAAATATTACTAATAAATCTGAATCCTTGGCTTCTAGAACATACACCGAATTTCAAGTTTCTGTACTCTTACCAGCTTACTTTACTTATTTTTCCCTATTTACCACCAGTTACCCCTACTCCTTCAACGCAATGATGTCAAAATATAATCTACTTTAAGATATCCTTATGTATGTAACAAACTTAAAGTGAAAATCTAAATTTAATTTTATTAACTCTTTTAATAAGGGAGTGGGGTCGTGGGGGGATGGAAAATATTTAAAAAAAAAACCTGCGGCCATCGCTTCTAGTATATACACCAAATTCCAAATTTCTATACTCTTACCAGCTTGCTTTACTTATCTTCCCATACCTACCACTATTTAAACCCCAACACTTCAACCGAATCACCTCAAAATATAATCTAATTCCAGATGTCGTTGTAATACATACGTGTACTAAATTTCAAGTGAATATTTCAATTTTATTTTATCAGCCCTTTTAATAATGGAGTAGGGGTGGTTGAAAAAAATTATAAAAAAGGCCTTGGCTTCCAGTACATGCACCGAATTTCAAGTTTCTGTACTCACACCAGCTTGCGTTACTTATTTTCCCCTATTTAACTCTATTTAACCAACAAAAGATTCTCGAAATACAATCTAGTTCCAGCAAGTGAATATTTCAACTTTATTTTATCAACCCCTTTAATAATGGAGTAGGGGTGGTGGGGGTTGAAAAATATTATAAATAATCTGAGATCTTGGCTTCTAGTACATACACGGAATTTCAAGTTTCTGTACTCTTACCAACTTGCTTTACTTATATTCCTCTATTTACCCATATTTAACCCCCAACCCTTCAACGGAAACATCTCAAAATATAATCTACTTCCAGATGTCGATATAGTACATACGTGTACCAAATTTCAAATGAATATCTTAATTTTATTTTATCAACCCCTGTAATAATTGAGTAGGGGTGGTGGGGGTTTGAAAAATATTATGAAAAAATCTGAGGCCTTGGCTTCTAGTACATACACCGAATATCAAGTTTCTGTATTCGTATCAGCTTGCTTTACTTATTTTCCCTTATTTACCCCTATTTAACCCCCAACCCTTCAACGGAATCATCTCAAAATATAATCCAGTTCCAGATGCCGTTATAATACATACGTGTACCAAATTTCAAATGAGTATCTGAATTTTATTTTATTAACCCCTTTAATAATGTACTAGGGGTGGTGGGGGCTTAAAAAATATTACTAAAAAATCTGACTCCTTGCCTTGTAGTACATACATCAAATTTCAAGTTTCTGTACTCTTACCAGCTTGCTTTATATATTTCCCCATATTTACCCCTATGTACCCCCCAACCCTTCACCTGATATCTTCAAATAACAATCCAGTTTCAGATCTCGTTATAATATATACGTATACAAAATTTCAAGTCAATATCTTAAACCGTTCCGGAGAAAGTGTGCGGACAAAAAAAGTTACAGACGGACAGACGGACAAACCGACAGACAGACAGAAAATTTTTACTCGCTCAAATTTAAAATCTCGACGTTTCATGACATTCTAAACCTATTTCAAGAAAAAAAAATTGAAATTTTTTTTACGATGGATTGGAAGTATAGTACCTCCAATCCACTACGTGGATATGGAAGTAAAATAAACGCACTTGACCGCCAGCCTACGCTTCTTTCTTCGGGAGCGACTTCTGGCTGCAGAACTATGTACTTTTCAGCTAATAAGGAAGGTTTTCATACACAAATTTTCACTGCACCTTATTATTTTTAATTTTCGTAGCCAGCTCTCCTATTAGACCTTGAACTTCGAAAACATGGAATTGACGATTTTTATTTTACACCACAAAGCGACCACTTTTCTTCGATGGTTCTTGAACAATCCATGTCGACGTTGTCATATGGATTTCAGAGTGTGGATTGTTGATTCATGAAACGAGTCAAAACATGCAGGTTGTTCCATTTGAAAAAACTGAGTTATGATGGTTTAAAAATATAATAATTTGAATAATTGTGGAAAACACCCTAAATACTAGGTTCAACTTTGCACCCTGAATGTTTTGATTAAAAAATGTTTCAGGAATATTTCAAAAACTGTCGCTATGAGGCATCAAATTAAAAATCGTCGATTCCATTTTTTGAAAGTTCATGTATGCAAGATCTGAAAATATTATCAAAAATCATGTATTGAAAAAAAATTACTATACTTTTCGAGCTTCAAGAAACGAGAAATTGGCGATTTTTTATTTTTGAAAATTAGTAACATTGAAAATATCAACTTTATGAAAAAAATTATGGAACATTTCTGGCTGGAAATTGGTTTGATTGTAGAGATGTAATATTTTCTTTTGTTAAAAAAAAAATGTTTTAGACAATATCAGACCAGATAACACTCTGGTAACATGGATTTTCATAATCGGTAGAGTCTCCTGAACTGATTCCAGCAAAAACACTGCATCCGAAATATATTCAAATCTCATGCGTCCATATCACCTGCTCTAATAAATCATAACTGTAGCAGATTTTGGTGTGCTCTAAGTAATTACCGCATATCAACACAAATGTAATGATTAAATCCCTATAAATCACACCCATTGAAACAGATGGCACTGAATGGTAGGGATCTGTCCTCATAACTGCGGACAAATATTTCGACGTTGTCCTTCACAAGGTTAATTGTTTTATCAATTACTGAGAAATTATATTTGGGTATAATAACTTTCTACAATTCTAATGTCAAACATAAAAACAAAAAATATCTATTCCGTATTAGAGCAAGCATATTAAAAATTGCTGTCTGATATTATTAGTATTCACTAGGCACCGCCATCATAAGAAATGGAATTGTTTCAGATGATCGTAGATCTAAATCTCTAGATGATCGTACTCATTGTGAGATTTTGCTGTGTAGAATTAGTGTTTTAGTATTAAAAATACTACTGGGCGCATGATATATGACCCATCTTATGAAATATGTATCGAGAGCGACAGATCTGTCTAGGCCGCTGCGCCGGTCTTGTAGTAGAGTAACAAGCTGCCTCTATTGTGTCATTCCGTTTGCAATGTGTTGCTAAAAGCTACTACCTATTTTAAATGATGCCCCATCAAAAGAGAAGAAGATTTGACTTGGTTGTGAAAAAATCGCCCTGTACAGGGGCGATTTTCCGGAAAAGTCAAAAAAATGTTTGTTGTATATTTGAAATTTACAGCACGTCAGCTTTGTTTTCACATACTATTACGTACATTTCTTAATACTTAATATTTTTTTCTAATTATTCAACATTGTCTACGCTATGCTTTCTTATGGAGCGCCTTAATGAATTAACGCTTGCCCTGAAACGTATCAATTCACAAATCCTTTAACTCATCATAACTCGAAGCGTGCTCATTTTTCGAAAAATACCCCTGAAGTAAACGTTGTACGCTTGTTATCGAGGATTTATTTGGTTTTTCAAATTTATAGTAGGATTTACCGTTTGATTTGTGGGAATGTTTCTGTGGACCGTTGTCGAATTCGCCGACCCGACCACGGACATGCGAGGAAGGTTCATAATTACCGAACGCCCCTGCTATACTCATCCTTATGCTATTGAGCACGCATACAGTCGATTTTCGTCCGATAACTGTTTAATCCTTGCCTTCTGAGACCGTTTTCTTTCTAATTCTTTTTCTCAACGGTTGTACCTATATTGTAGACATATATTATCGAAGGTATTTAATACATAATTATTCAGTTTTTCATAGTACGATTAATGAAAATAACACTTATATAAAATGAAATACAGAAAATAATTTGGTGTAATTTAGCAGGCATATCAATAGGACGATCCTATTGGACTTCGACCTAGAGCAGTATAGTTACATCTGGTATTTTCAATACGCTTAAGATATTTGCGAAAGATGCAAGATCTGTGATTTTTTTTTTTTGGAAATGTGTACTTGTATAATTTTTGCAAAATAGCATTTGTTTATTAAAATGGCACTTTTTGGAAAATTAATATCTACAACTTAGGGATTTCGCAGCATAGCATGGTTGGACTTATTTTCTTCCTAAAGAGCTGTACTTTCGATCTCTTATTTATAGAGAATCGATTTTTCCAATGTAGACGTCGCAAAATTGAGTACAAAAATGTGCTTTCTTGCAAAACTGGGTGACAGCGGTCGCAAGGAAAGCTGAATTCGGACGTTCAGAATCGTGCGAGTTCGCAAAATCATCATTATTTCCGTTTGCTATGAACTTGCAAAAAGTTATAGGCAATCGATTTGGGATAGCTAGACGAGATAGAACGAAATATAGCATTAATTTTGTAAAAAAGCATCTGAATCCATAAAACAGACCTCTTTTAACTTTCCTTTCTTCATTTCTTCGCTTACGACATCCCTAAGCTTTTCAAAAAAGTCCCTATTTAATAAACAAATGCTTCTTTGCAAAAATTATACAAGTACTTACACATTTCCAAAAAATCACTCATTGTACACAGCAAATTTTATAATCTGTCAAAGTTTGTTAAGTCTACGTGCATTATTTTTGAAGTTAAAACTTAATTAAGAAACGTCGTCTTTTAGCGGTATTTTGCATTTTGTTAAAAAAACTAATTAACTGACTTTTATGCGGTTGGGCTCATCTTGTAGATATTTTTGGTATCAACAACTTCTTCCACGGATGTATTTTCATAAAACCTAAAGATAAATTTATACAAACGAAAACTCGTTTTCCTTAATTGTACTTGTTAATTAAAATTAGACGCACTAATTTTCAGTTGTTTAGTCAGGGATCCAGTTATCAAAATTTCGCTTATTTCTCCATTGCTCTGTAGTCGAGTACAAATAAGTTTTTACCTCGGAATCCAGCTATAGTGAATGGATTTTCATGATTCTTTTTGCATTGAGTTTCTAATACTTAGTACAAAAAAGTTTACCCTTTAAAAATTGTCGCTTTTTACTTGGGGGTGGTCCCACCCCTTCTAGAGGGGTGGGCAAAAAAGTAAAGTAGTAACCACCGAATCTGATATAAAATCATATTATAAGAGAAGAAGGTGGTTTACAATTTTTCATGAAATTTTATATTTTCCAACTTACAACGATTTGAAGATTACGATTTTAGCCTTAAAAAATTGGTACCTGTCTTTCGTAAATAACTCAAAAGTCCTTACATTTATTAAAAAAATGGTATAAAATAAAAATAAGATTATGAAATAACAGTATTTGCTTTTTTGTTTATGTCTGTAGGATGAACAGTTCCAAAAATATAATAATTTCAAAATGGTGCTTGAACGTTCATCGGTCGAGATATAATGTTTAAATCTGAAATATGTCAGAAACAATCAGTATTATGTTAAAAATACACATAACAGAAATCGAAGAGCTTGAAGCACTTTTTGATTTGATTTTTTTCTATCTGTGCAGCTTCAAAAATAACGAAGTTATGGGCGAAACAATGAGTGCTTTGTAATTTTTTTAAATAAATAAATTAGGATTTTCCTGCTGCCATCGGCCAAATAACGGAAATTCAAAAAATCTGTGCCAGTTTTTATTACTATTTAGCATTACTAACATGCCTTAATTTTTTAAATATTTTTAAAGCAGTCGATTTTAAAAATATACTTACTATAAATTAGAAAAATTTTACGATTTTGCTGAAAAAAGTTCTTATTTGTAAATAACTCCAAAACAATTACATTAAAGGAAAACATGACGACATAAAAAATAAAGCTTAAGACGCGATATATTAATTAGTGTTTTACAATATTTGTAGAATTAATAACTTCGAAAATATGAAAGTTCAAATGTTGGACTTGAAATTTTAGTGGCAAAGAAACACATTTAAATTTTATATTTCTTCAGAACTTTTGATAAATTGAAGCTCTCAATTTAGAACATGTTGTTAATACTGTATATTAATAAGAACTGGCACAGATTTTTTGAATTTCCATTATATGGCCAATGGCAGCAGGAAGATCCTAATTTTTCATTTAAAAAAATTACAAAGCACTCATTGTTTCGCCCATTACTTCGTTATTTTTGAAGCTATACAAAAAATCAAATCAAAGAGTGCTCCAAGCCCTTTAATTTCTATTATATACATTTTAAACATCATACTGATTGTTTATGACATATTTCAGATTTAAACATTATATATCGACCGATGAACGTTCGAGCGCCATTCTTAAACTATCATATTTTTAGAACTATTCATCCTACAGACATAAACAAAAAAAAAACAAAATATTGGGTATTTCACAATCTTATTTTTTGTTGTAGCATTTGAAAAGGCTACATTAATAAATTTATGGTTGAATACAGTAAATTAACCCATTAGTTCATTTGTTTGAGTGGAGAGGTAGGCAACCACTCGTACTTCAAGGTCAGGTCGTATATCTGCAATTCTCAACATCCAGAGAGTAAACGTGTTTTCTTTTAAGTATAATTTTGAGATAGAGGTATTACTCACATATTCTTGTAGTTGGGATATTACACAATTGTGTAATTCAGTCTTTTGATTGGCGCATTTTCATTGGCTAGAGAAAGTGTTCTCTAGATGCTCAAGTTGGCAATGCTGAGAACTGTTAAGGAGATTTCCGGTGGCTGGTGTTTTTCGACAGCGACGATGTAGCTGAATGACGGCGGTCCCGGTTTTGTATTGAAGAATTTGGGTTTTACATCACTTACACTGAAAAGGGATTTGATTTGATGTAACCAGTGTTTCTTTACCGTCCTGCCTAAAGCATTTTGTAAATTCCAGGAATGAATTCCGTTGATTGTCATAATTTGATCGCCACATGTTTCGTGAGGTTATGTAATACTCTCTATATGAGGTGAGCATTTATTTTACTTAGTTTGGTGTTTTATTTATTGCAATTATTACAGAGTGTTTTGGAGGGACTGGCCATCTGAAAATTAGTTATGTTTTGGAGGGGCATATATTTTTGGAGAGACTTACAATTGAGATAAGCATATGTTTGGTGCTATCAAATTGGTTATGTAAGGGGGCCCAGTATTTAGAGGAGTAATAGGAGGAAGTCTATCACTCAGATGTTTGGTTTTATGTGGGTCCTGCTGACATTTAGAGAAGTTTTGGTTGGAGAGTTGTTCGCAGCAGTCTCCAAGAGATTTGGGCAGAATTTTGGGAGTGACACGGAGTCGTAGTCGTAAGCAACGTCGAGAACATCTTGGGAAGTGGTAACAGGTCACGCTGCAGTCGTCGCAGAAAACGCCAAGGCTCTAATCAGGTTTTATTGTTTCATTTTAGTTACATGATTTTAAAGAAATTATTATAGTTTCGTTCAGTGCTTTTTTGTTGAAATATTAGAGTAAATTACACAACGATCTTGCAACTACAAGTTAATCTCTAAGTTTATACCTAGTATGATGAATATCTTAAGATTTTTTACTGTGAAGTGGCATGGTACCATGTGATACTAATTTACCTTCTATTATGTCATGTGAAGTATTTTTAATAGAATACATTCATTTTTTTACATTCTAGTGCGCATGCACAGCGAGCATTGTAAAAAGTTAGCTCACAGAACTTTGTTTGCTACATAATATTTTAGTGATGAGCTGTAATTTTAATCCATAGTAAATCTTTAACTCGCTGTTGTAAATCTAAAACTCATTGTTGGTATCATTAAAGCCGTAGTTGTATTTCTATAAAAAAGGTCAATTCACTGAAACAATTTTAGATGGGGTGATATACCTATTCTGAATTTCTTTTGTGTATATAGATATCGGGGATAATTGTGAAACTATTTGTTTTTTATTGTTGTACATCTCACTTGTGTCGTAATAAATGTCTAGTGTCTACATGTTCTTATTATTTGCACTGGTACACCTGATATTTGTTTAAATTTTGAGATTTCATAGAGTAAAGTAAGAGTTTTGGTATTATAGATATATTTTGAGAATTCCATCGCATGGTTGCTAGTAACTTAATTTTGTTCCTGGCTGGCAAAATTATTTAAATCATATTACGTAACGTACAGCCGGTGGCGCCCTTTGAGTGTCCACACAATCCTAACCCACGGCCTTATGCTCTCCAACAAAAAATCAGCTGCCGTTCGCACCGGAGTAACACATTTTACCATTTAGGTATTAAAAATGTTACATTGTACTAACCACTTGCTTTTATAAATGTAAGGACTTTTGAATTATTTACGAAGAACTGCCTCAAGGTACCAATTTTTTTAGGCTAAAATCGTAACCTTCAAATCGTTATAACTTGGAAAATATAAATTTTCTTGAAAAATTGGACACCGCCTTTTTCTCTTACAATATGATTTTATATCAGATTCGGTGGTTACTATTTTACTTTTTTTGTCCATCCCTCTTGGGGGTGGGAACCGCCCCCCAAGTAAAAAGCGGCAATTTTTAAAGAGTAAACTCTTTTGTACTCAGTATTAGAATCAGTAGAAAAAAATCATTGAAATCCTTTCACTATAATATTGAAGCCGTTTCTTGAAAATTCTAGGGGTATCATTTGGTTTAGGTAGGATCTAGGGGCAACCTTGTTTAATTTATACTGAGATGTGAAGTCGCCCCAATCGTAAAAATGAGTACATTTCATATTAACTACGACAGTTCTACCACTATTTGATTTCTGAACGCAATCTTCAAAATCGGCAAAGTCAAACACTTTCCGCTTTCTCTTAAGGGACAACTCCACTTGATGATAGAATGAGTCAGCCGACATGAAAGTGTGACCAGGATCAAAAAACTTTGCTTCAAGCTTTTCCAAATTAAATAAATTTGAATTTACAACATAAATAAAGAAGGCCAGAAGTGCCCAATTTTTGTTCTGAGACGAACAATTATCGAGCCACAAAATGATACGTTTATCATCTCTATGACATAAAAAAATGCATAAAACGTACTTATAATGTCAGTTTTTGAGAGACCGGTTACACCTTCATGCCAGATTACCGCTAAGGGCTGTTTATTCTTCTGATTCGTCCACACCGGTACAAAAGATTCATTGTATGCTGTGATTCTACCAGTGAAAATTACTTCTTTCAGTGATTCGTATCTTGACAGTATACTTACCTGCAATACATTTATGAGAATATATTTAACACATTCATTAACACTTCAAAAAACTACATTTTGCAAATCAGCTGAATATATAGATGTACCACTTGTGTCATTCTTATCCTTTTCATAGTACTCGCGAGCCTCTTCACTTTTTTTTTATGGACACCATACTCTTCACAACCAGAATATTCGAGTTCCAGTTCATCTCTCTTATGTTGAGAATCTTTTTCATGCAGGAAACATTTTTCGCAGACAAAACATTCCTCATGCCCAAGTTTGACAAAGGAAATATTCATTTCCTGCACTGATTTCCTATATAATTCATATGAACATTTAAAATATGTATTTTTTTTCTTCTTTGAAACATTCAGATCAGTTGGTAAATATTTTCTGTTGGGAGTATGTTCCCTGCGATAGTGTGATATGAAAGGCCCAAAGGAATGAATGTGCTCTATGATAAGCGACTTGTCCATTTTATTTGTAGGAGTATGATGTCCACGATTATTTCCAACTGCTTGCAAGGAATCAACATTAGTAGCTTTCAGTAAAGTACGAAGACGTTTATCACCTTTTTTGTTGTACCATGATTGACAAAAAAAAAAAGATTTACAGACCTCATGATCATTACCTTCCTGATCTCTACAAAAATATTTTATGGTGAACTTCCTGTGCGAGTTAAAAGTTAAACTTGCGGTTCGTCTTTTTTGAGCTATTCTTTTTGAGTTATTGAACATAAATATCTTTTGTTCTTTTGGTGTCATTTTCCAAAATTCTTAATTTATTGCTACGCGTCTCTCGGGAGGAATTTCTTCAGTGCATTTTCGCTTGCAAGATTCCTTGCATGCTTGTTTAACATCATGTTTATTTGCCACTTTTGTTTTTTTTTATTGTAATCTTTCGGCAACTGATGTGTTATATTTTTTTCTCTCCCTTCCTTTTTTCTCTGCGAGCTGTAAAATGGTTCATTACATTATCAAGAATCTTATTCAATATAAACATAGATGTTTCCTTGGCGTCGTTTTCTAATATATTTCTTGGAGAAACCGGAATATTTTCGAATTCCACACTCATTTCCATTTCTGAACTCGAAGAGATGACATAGTCGGGATCATCGACTTCTATTCTTTCGAGGAGAACTTGCTGGAGATAAGCGCATACAGGATATCTTTTCTACTTGTTTCTTATTCAAGGCCATTGATAATTTTTTTTTTCATTCTTGAATTTGTCTGACTCATTTTGATAACTGAATTAACGTCCATAATAAAAAAAAATGCTTTATACTAACAAAATAATAATTAATATGAATGAATAAACATGTTTAAAGAATTCATTTAATATCATATAATTCGAATTTTATACTTTTATTAAACGTTTTCGTATTCTAATTTTTTCAAAGCTTACGCTGTCTTAAATCTACCGGCCGGTTCATTCATGGTAGAATATAATATTTTACAAAGTTTCTTTATATTCTTTAAAGTTTAAACAGTTTCCAAACCTTTCAAATAATCAATTAGCAAGAAAATTCGAATGTATCCGATAACTTAAAAACATTCGTTACCAATAAGGTACATACAACATAATAACATAAACATTACTAAATAATTACGCTTACAAGTACGTATGTGTCATGCTTTAAACGTTTAAAATATGTTGACTTAAAACTAGACTACTTTTAATATACTTACAAACTAGTGCAATACAATATGTTAACTTACCTAAATAATACTTTTTAATGAAAATAATTTTTTAGGATAGAATGTTAGAAACGACTTTCTACCTCAGTAAAATTGGTATCTGAAGTAGATAAGGGTTTTCTCATTGCTTAGAATGCAGATATGTCTTTTAGCTTTAGAAATAAGGTCAAATACATACTCGACTTTTAAAAATTCACATAACCCAAAATTTCGTAAAAATGCAGATACACTGCCGGAAAACTCTAAACGTTAAAATTATGCATCCCAATAATCATAAAGCATATCACTCATATTATTAACTGCTGCCTTAAACAGGGTTACTTTCCTACAGAATGGAAAGATGCAATTATTTGTCCAATACCAAAAACAGCAAATCCTGCAACCGTGGAGGATCTGAGGCCTATCAGCTTGTTGACAATTCTTTCCAAAATACTAGAAAGAATAGTTCACGACCAGATTATCGAATATGTTTTACTGCATAACTTATACCCATTACATCAATCGGGATTTCGTAAAGCACATAGCACCACTACTGCTTTGTTGAACCTTAGTGATAATATTATCAGCGCACTACATAAACGTATGGCAGCTACTTTTGTATCCCTAGACCACTCCAAGGCATTTGACACCATTGATCACACGCTTCTTTGTGCAAAGCTAAATTACTATGGTTTCAACGCGATATCCCTGAGGTTTTTCAATTCTTGTTTGAGCGAACGTCGCCAGTCGCAGGAAATATATCTGATTTTAAAATTATCTCGTCAGGTGTTCCTCAAGGGTCCATTCTTGGTCCTCTTTTGTTTCTTGTATATACAGCAGATATATTTAACATAGTAACTAGTTCGCATGTGCAAGCATATGCTGACGATACCCAACTTCTTCACTGTTTTGAGTCATCTAATGCAGCTATTGCCACTAATTTGATCAACCAAGATTTAGTCAACATCTATCAATATTCGCATCATCATAACCTTAAAATTAACCCTACCAAATCAGTTGTTATTCTATTCTGCTCAGAACATACTCGAGATCACTTAAAGGCTTCTCTTCAACTAAATATTAATCAAGAAAATTTGTCATTTTCTACTCATGCCAAAAATCTTGGATTAATAATAGACGAAAAATTACGTTTTCTGCAGCACATAAAAATTCTTTTACAAAAATTTTACTCCCGGCTAAAAGTACTGTATGCAAACAGGCATATCTTGAACTTTAAACAACGTAAAAAACTTTGTGAAACTTTAGTCATGCTTGTATTCAATTATTGCAATTTCATGTATTTTTACTGCCTGGATCAAGCTACAAAAAAATCGACTACAAGCTTTGCAATACTGTTGTTGTCGTTTTATTTACAACTTAAGAAAATTTGATCATGTTTCAAGCAAATATGTTGAGTTGCGTTGGTTAAAAATGGAACAACTCGTTAAATTGCACTATGTAGTTTTCTTATTTTCTTTAATAAAATATTCTATTCCAAGGTACTTGAGAGACAAGTTAATTTTCAGATCGTCAGTACATACTGTAAACATCAGACATCGGTACGTGCTAACAGTGCCACAACATCGTACAGCCCTCTTCCAACGTAGCTTTTCTTACACATCCGCAGCCTTATATAACTCTATTGATCCCATATATAAAAATCTATCGACAGTTAATATCTTCCGTAAAAAAATCAAAGCCTGGTTCATTAATTCCAACAAAAACTAGAATATATTCTTGGGCACCATTTTGCACTGTGTTTATGATTGATGCTTTTATTTAGTTATTTTGAGTAATTAATTTTTTAGTATTTCTATAAATATATTTTATAAAGTGTATACCGTCCGTATAAGGTTAAGTGTAAGAATAGTCACATGGCTAAACTTCGCCTTGTAAATTGCTATTTGTAATGTACTTGTACATCTACACTCTGAATAAAGCCGTTTATTATTATTATTATTATTATTATTATTATTATTATTATTAGTCTTAGCACGGCAGTGTTACACTACATTATTAGAAAACAAACTAGACATTTGGCTTAATATGGAAATCGTGTCAGAATCACTGTTTACTTGGAACGTTTTTCTCAGTGACTACTCCTGAATAAAGTAACGTAATACAGCAGCACATGATACAATATTGTTTGCGTATCCATGGTATCTCAATATGTAATCTAATATAGGACAAGGGCTCTACATCGATGTGTGGCTTACGTTACCTGCTAAATTTAATTAACTCAGTATTATATCTGCGCTATTACGAGAGACCGTGTACGATCAGAAATATAAAAGAATTTAGTTTGCTCGAAATATAAACATTATGTAAATAAAATATGTACAAAATCTGACCAATAAAAAACATGAAATTTGTACCATGTGACTTTAAATAGGTGAATATTTTACAAAAAACATCGGCAATTTTTGATCAAGCTGTCTGATATGCAAAATAAACTTCGGCCTGTCATTGCTATGCAATATTCATAGACTCAAAATTTCTGATAGTTTGAATTGTCAGTATCAAGTATTTAAAATTTGTAGCAACAGCCATTGAAATGGAGATATATCTAGGACACAACGTACATCGCAAAGTTTTACTTCCCGAAGTGACTTCTATTACCAAAATTATCTTTACATATATTGGAGGACATTAGCCAGGCCTGTAGCAAGAAATAATAATAATAATAAAGGACTTCATTAATCAATTCAATATTAAAATTTAAAGTAACGATTTCACAGGGCGAGGTTCAGTAAAGCCTAAGGCATCCTGTTCTTCCACCTAACCCAAGACAAACAATATAGCCTAAATAGCCGAATCAACTTTTCTTAACTTATGCTTACAAGGACAAATAAAAACCTGGGCAAGGGAAAATATGGGAAACAGAAAAAAGAAGAAAAAAATTGTGTCAAGTCACTACCTGTTCATGATTAACTCAATCACCAATTATTTTAGAACCAGATTTATACTTTTAGTTTTTAATTCATTAATACACTTTCTAATGTTGTACGCATATGACCTCTTAAATAATTGGGTATGATGGACGGGAGGAGTAAGGGTGCCCTTAAAACTAATATTTAAATTGTGGACGTCATCGCGTCTGTTCAAAAACATATTTTAGAATACAAGTATGGCGAGATTTTCTTAATCGGTATATTAAAATTTTTATGTTAAGCCAGTTATTTAGGTTTAGAGTGTGGCTAATACGATTATACCTCCTTATACCAAAAATTAACCGCAAACAGGCGTTCTGAGGTTTTTGAATTCGATTGCTATCGGTAGCATTTAAACAAAGTACATAAATTGTGTCACAGTAATCCAACTGAGACAATACTAGACAATCACAGAGTACAGATTTAGAGGTTGTGGTGAATACAGATCTATTTTGATTTATTAGTTTTAAATTGAGGTATGCTCTTTGTAGATATTTATTAATATATGGTGTAAATCTCAATTCTTGGTCCATAATGAGTCCCAAATTTTGAACAGCGTTTTGAAATAAAATAGGCTCATATTTTACTTTGATGCTGTCCTTACTTCTTTCCGATTTTTTGCAGAACACAATCATAGCTGACTTACTGGAGTTAAGTTGCAGTCACATTTTATTTGAGAAGTCAAATAAAGATCTAAGGTCATAGTTAATGGCAGCAGTTGCCTGCTTACCTTCGCTTGCATCAAAAGACAAATACAGCTATGTGTCATCTGTATTATAATGTTGTTTACATAAGACAACATCGGATGAAAAATTAGAAGAGTAAATTATAAAAAGTAGAGGGCTCAAAATAGACCTGTGCTCACGGTTAACAAATCTGAAGATTCTCCTCCGTACATTACCCGTTGAGATATATCTTTTAAATAATTCTCTAATGATTTAGTGGCACCTTCAGTGAAGTCGATGAAATGCAAAATGGTAAATCTTATGATTGATAGTATCAAACGCTTTGGAGCAATCTAAAAGAATTAATGCTGTTATTTGGGATGGTCACTGGATTTCAGGGTGTGCTAAATACTTTATAATTTAGGAAAATATGCAAAGTAATCTCACATATGCCGGCAGCATATAAACATTTCGTATATTTATCTGGCGCCAAGGCCATTTCTGTTGGTCAGTTTAATATTTGCAGCCAATCAGTAATGGGATGCGAGTACAAAATGCTATTCGTTGCCAGGCGCAAGATAATATAGATTTACACATTATTCGTTAAGGATCGAATAGCTCAGTATGTAAGATGATCAGTTTATGATAGGAATGTTTCTGGTTCTAAATCAAATGACCGCCAGTTTTTTCATTAGTACCACTAAAAGTTTTTACAGAACCTAGTTTTACAGGTTAGGTTGGTTTTCTCTTTGGGAGTATATCAGAAGGTAAAAAAACCGCTGCCTAAGGAATCACTACTTCCACATCCAGATTATTCATCCAAGTCACTCTAAATGAAATATCTGAGGCCTTGGTTTCTAGTATATACACCTAATTCCACATTTCTGTACTCTTACCAGCTTGCTTTACTTATTTTCCCCTATTTATTCCTATTTAACCGTCAACCCTTCAACGAAATCATCTTAAAATATAATCTAGTTCCAGATGTCGTTATAATATATTCAAGTGAATATCTCAATTTTATTTTATCAACCCCTTTATAATGGATTAAGGGTGGTGGGGGGGTTGAAAAATATTACTAAAAAATCTGAGGCATTAGCTTTTAGGATATACACTGAATTTCAAGTTTCTGTACTCTTAACAACTTGCTTTACTTATTTTTCCCTATTTACCACCAATTACCCCCACTCCCTCAACGCAATCATCTCAAAATATAATCTAGTTTAAGATCGTTATACGTGTAACAAATTTCAAGTGAAAATCTAAATTTAATTTTATCAATTCTTTTAATAAGAGAGTGGGGGTAGTGGGGGGATGGAAAATATTATAGAAAAACCTGGGGCCATCGTCTCTAGTATATACATCAAATCCCAAATTTCTATACTCTTACCAGCTTGCTTTACTTATTTTCCCCTATTTAACCCCCAACCTTTCAACGGAAGCTTCTCAAAATATAATCTAGTTGCAGATGTCGTTATAATACATATGTGTACAAAATTTCAAGTGAATATTTCAATTTTATTTTACCAACCCCTTTAATAATAGAAGTAGAGGTAGGGGAGGGGTAGTGGGGGTTGAAAAATATTATAAGTAATCTGAGATCTTGGCAACTGAATCATCTCAAAATATAATCTAGTTGCAGATGTCGTTATAGTACATACGTGTACCAAATTTCAAATGAATATCTCAATTTTATTTTATCAAGGTTGAAAAATATTACAAAAAAATCTGAGGCTTTGGCTTCTAGTATATACACCGAATTTCAAGTTTCTGTATTCGTACCAGTTTGCTTCACTTATTTTCCCCTATTTATACCTATTTAACCCCCAACCCTTCAACGGAATCATCTCAAAATATAACCCAGTTCCAGATGCCGTTATAATACACACTTGTACTAAATTTCAAATGAGTATCTCAATTTTATTTTATCAACCCCTTTAATAATGGACTAGGGGTGGTGGGGGGTTGAGAAATATTATAAAAAATGTGAGGCCTTGGCTTGTGGTACATACATCAAATTTCAAGTTTCTGTACTCTTACCAGCTTGCTTTACACATTTCCCCATTATTATCCCTATTTACCCCCCAACCCTTCACCGGATATCTTCAAAAAGCAATCCAGTTCCAGATCTCGTTGTAGTATATATGTGTACAAAATTTCAAGTCAGTATCTTAAACCGCTCCGGAGAAAGCATGCCGACAAAAAAAAAGTTACAGATAGACAGACAAAAAATATTTTTCGCTCAAATTTAGAATCTCAACGTTTCATTTCATTCTAAACCTATTTCAAGAAAAAAAAAATGAAATTTTTTTTACGATTTCTATACTTCCAATCCACTACCTGGATGTGGAAGTAAATATGGTTTTATACATTTATTGAGTATAACAGTGTGATAAGGTAAAGAATATTTACATTTTAGCAAAGTGTCGAATTGAATTGGTGAAGTAATTAAAAAAAAACGGAAACAATATACACATAATTGAGTTATTCTGTTTTAAATATGATTGAAAATAATGTTTTACTTTAATCCTAAATGTATTTAAATCACTATAGGCATTATTAAGCTAATGAATTTCCAACATCTGCTTCCATTATTGATCCTCAGATACATCTGATCTAATAATAATAGTCACATTTGAAAACCGCTACACAATTGATTTTAGAAAGGAAATAAAGGAATCGCTCCCTAAGGAATCACTACTTCTACATCCAGATTTTTCATAGAAGGAAATAAAAGAAACATCTTGACTAGATTTGCACTCTGGTATGTGGAAATTATTGGTCATAGAATTTTAATAATGTTTGGAACAGATGTCATAGAAAAGTTTGAGGCGTTGGTTTCTACCATATACATTAAAAATGAAGTTTCTAGTTTACCCTACTTATTTTTCCCTATTCACAACCCACCACGTCCCACCCCTTCAATGGAATCATCTCAATAAGATGTCAATACAATACATACGTGTACTAACTTTCAAGTAAACATCTCAATTTTATGTTATCAAACCCACTAATAATGGAGCGAAGATGGTGGTGTTTGAAATATTAGAAAAAAATCTGAGGCTTCTAGTATATACACCAAATCCCACATTTCTGTACTTTTACCTACTTGATTTATTCATTTTCCCATATTTACTCCTATTTAACCCTCAACCCTTCGACGAAATCATCTCAAAATACAATCTAGTTCCAGATGTCGTTATAATAAATACGTGTAACAAATCTCAAGCGAATATCTCAATTTCATTTTATCAACGCCTTTAATAATAGATCAAGGGTGGTGGGGGGTTGAAAAATATCACTAAAAAATCTGAGACCTTGGCTTCTAGGACATACACCGAATTTCAAGTTTATGTACTCTTACCAGCTTGCTTTACTTATTTTTCCTTATTTACCACCAATTACTCTCACTCCTTCAACATAATCATGTCAAAATATAATCTAGTTTAAGATATCGTTATACGTGTAACAAATTTCAAGTGAAAATCTAAATTTAATTTTATCAACTCTTTTAATAAGGTGGTGGGAGGGATAGAAAATATTAAATCAAAACCTGAGGCCATCACTTCTAGTATATACACCAAATCCCAAATTTCTATACTCTTACCAGCTTGCTTTACTTATTTTTCTTTATCTACCACTATTTAACCCACATCCTTTCAACTGAATCATCTCAAAATATAATCTAGTCCCAGATGTCGAGTTCCAGATGTCGTTATAATACATACGTGTAACAAATATCAAGTGAATATTTCAATTTTATTTTACCAACCCCTTCAATAATGGAGTAGGGGTGGTGGTGGTTGAAAAATATTATAAATAATCTGAGACCTTGGCTTCTAGTAAAATGGGAAAATGTTTTCGTGTATTTCAGATAAAATCTCTCGACTTTCGTTCTCCGGATTTCATCAAATTATTATGCACCTAAATCACTTGCTGAGCAAAATTTTTAAAATTACGGGACGTAGTTTAAACGATTAAACTTGATACGGGATATAACCCTCGATTAATCACTCTTTAAACGCTTTGTGTTGGTTATCGCAAGCTAATTCTATCTATGTAAATCAAAATCTGTAGATTAAATATTCAATGTTAATATTCATAGAGACCTTATTTTATTAGCTTCAAATAAATTATTTTAGGGTTATCCCAAAAGCAATAAACTTTAATTTAAATAACACACATATTTACTTACTAAACTTGATGAAGCTAGGTACTTGTATAGATAATGAATATGCTAATATACAGAGTATCCTAAGAGTATGAAGCGGATAGTTTGGGTCAAAATATCATCAAAAGTATTCCCGATAGATCTATTCCCCTTAAAAGTTAAATCGTCGAGAAGATTTTTTATTTGTAACTTCCAACTATAATAAAATTTGGACAGTATACACAGAGACTAAGTATCTGCTGTTGAGAAATGCGTCTTTCATAAGCTGTCTAGGGAGTCAGAGGTGCTTTTCACTTATATTCTATAATAAAAATATATTGTTTACAATTTGACCCTTTCAAATAACTAAATAATTTTTCAAATAAAAGATGCCCTTGTTTAATATCAAAAAATGTACTCTACTGATAAAAGATTAGGATGATTATTTATCATTTATTTATTTATTTTTTTTTTTTTTTAATCACTTATTTAACGTCGGCCTATTTCCGCTACCAAGGCCAATCACCGACGCCAGGAGACGAGCTACCCCTAACCTGGAAATTTTGCCGAACCTCTTCTCTATCGAAGAGTAGGGATCTTTTACTTGCCTAACATTTAATAGACAAGGGACCGACTGCTTTACATCCCCTCCGAAGGATGGTATATCCACTATGTAACCCCCGCCTAAAGTTACATACCTTCTACGCATGCGCTGATATACAAGCCGTTAGAAGACGGAGCGAGAACGCTGTGTTTCCCTGGAGAGGCTCACCCATCCAAGTACTAACCGCGCCCGACGTTGCTGTTCATTTATTTATTATTTGTCAAATTTAATCCATTGTGACAAAAAAATAAGTAGTAGTGAAATTGCGAATAAGTTTACTGAATGCTATTTGATATTTAAGTCAGGGCTTCTTTCATAAAACATTTTCTATACATGTTTTTGTAATGTAAGAATGATACACCCTTTGCATTTTTAGAGATATAAAATTACACAAATGTTAAAAATAATGTCTTGGTGTCCCTATATTATGATGAATTTGGTGGATCGTAAAATAAATATTTTTTTTATGTCTAGATTCTATTTAGTGATGAATCAAAATTCTTAACTAATGGGGTGAGTCCTCACGAAATTGTAGATACTGGGATAAAGACAATCCAAATTTTCGGTTAATAACTAAGTCAACGGTTTAAGAAAATTAATGTATGGTGAGAAATAATGTATCAATAAAATAAATGGTTCTTATTTTTCAAAGCGAATCTTAATCAAAGTTCGTATATGGAAATTATAAATAATGTTGCTTTAGCGGACAATGAACATTTAGAGTCTAGAAGAAAATTGATGTATAGATAAGATGAATGTTCTGCGCATTCAACAATTCAGGTCAGAAAATGGCTTGATGTTTACTTCCCCAAAGTAGATCAGCCGATGTGGATCAATAGCCTGCAGAGTCACCTGATTTGACTCAATTAGATTATTTCTTATGGGGATATTTAAAGTATAAGGTCTATGATATTGACAACAATATTGACTTTCTAAAACAAAAAAAATCGGAATGCTGTTGCCTCCATAAAGCGAACAGATCGCTTCTGTATACGAAGAATTTAGAAAGATGTGTGTCACTTGGAGGTATAAACTTTTAACAGTTCTTGCTTGCTGCAGGTTAGGCTCATTATTTCCAGTTTTAGCTTGTTATTTTTTTACTTTCGTGTTTTTCGTGTCTTGAAAAAACCTTGTGTCAATAGTTTACTTAAATCTAAAGTAAAAGTTGAGTCTTTTTTTATAATTATTGCCTTTGTAAAATAAAATAGTTCCAAAATCGCCGAGTCTATTTTCTGTGAAAGATGACTATTGCCATTATCTTGTTCTAACCAAACCCCCGTAATTAAGCAATCCTTGAGTTTATAAACAATTATGTTAATTAAAGTTAAAAAAAGCAGAAAATAAAGGCCTGCATAATAATAATTTTACATTTTTCCACACTTTCTCTATTTTGTTACAAATATGACTTTCGCCCTTTGCTTCTTAGGATAAGGAAAGCGTCATACAAAGAGTAATATTTTCCCGAAAAAGACAATTTACAAGAGTGCGGCACGCCTTCTGGAGACATGCTGTATTTATATAAATAAATGTTAAAAGCAAATATTAAAAATGCTAAAATCATATTAGAATTGTTTTCTAAAATAATTTGATTAAGAAATTGTTCAGGACTGATTCAAATTTTGGTCATTGAGTATTTCTACACAAGGTGCATATTTCTTAATCACAGATATTTGTTCTACTTATATACTATCAAAATACATATTTTACACAGTGTAGTTTGGAAGTAGTGAACAAAAATCTTCAAGATTTAACCTACAAAGGCGAATACCTAGCATTAAAGAGAATGAGTCCCAGTTTTACTGTTATCTTGATCCAAACTGTACACTTCCAAAGTATTACCTCATATCCTAGAACACCCCGTATTATTCTACTTTAAGCAGATATTTACCTGTTAGCTGGTCGACAGTACGATTGAATCTGGAATCAGAATAAGCGTCCTTAATATTGAGCACTTCACCAGTCATGGCAACTTGGCCGGCGATGCCAGTCCCCAGGGGAAACCGAATTTCCTTTGACGTGTGCACTTTCAGATCCTCAGAATCACCACCGATAGAATAATTGTCAGCGGAATCTGAGTTCTCCACACCGACATCAAATATTGTGGCGTAAAGTTCTTTATTCTTAGAATCCACAAGGAATAACGAGGCTCGGTCGGCATCCACTAGCCTCTGAGCAAAATTCATTATTTTCATTACTAACATGTCCATGCTGACCATGTCTTGAAAAATAGATCTGAAAAATTATATGTCAAAGTAAGTTTCTATTATTTTCACATTTTATTTTAAAGTATAGAAATTCATAGATACAGTAATCAATTAAAATAGATAGTGTTCATTATTTGATCATATTTAAAATTACATTTTAATTTTTTTGAAAATGTATAAATATGAATAAACACGTAAATAAATAGTAACGATATAGCTAATATTACACAGTACAGACAGAGGTACATAATATGTAGCGTGTTTCAGGAAACACTGGTATAAAATGTGTCATAGAGACTTAACAGTGAATTAAGAGGATGTATATTTTTATTAATAACGGTACAGAGGAAGATGGCGCTGAGGATATTAGCGCCTACAAAATAGTCTTCACAGACGCTTCGAATTCCTCCAATTGACCTAATGGCTAGCGAAAGGAGAAAACTCTATGAGGTAGGCAGAAATCCGGAAGCCAGAAGACCGGCCAAACAGAAGAGTGGTGGCAGGCGACTGAAAAGGGACAGTGGATAAGGATCCTGATTCCTGACGTAAAAAAATGGACGGCTGGGCGCATGGGGAAGTAAACTACTAACTAACCCAGGCATTAATGGGTCACGAATGCTTCAGGGATTTTCTCTACAACGTAGGGAAGGATATAAACGACCTATGCGAATACTGGAAAGAGGCGGACAGCGTCGAATACACCATCTTGAATGACCAAAATTGGCACGAAATGAGAAAGAGTGTAAAGTTGAACACAGATGAACCACTTGGTCCAAGGAATATTATCGACCACATGCTGAAATCCGAGGACAACTAGAATGACATCACATAGATGATAACTGAAATCATGAAAACGAAAGAGAAGGATGAAAGAGCAAGGCAGGACAGGGAAAGATAGAACCTACATCTGGTCCCTAATCGGATCAAGAAAGCAAGGAGGGAGTATAATATTTAAAGATACCTTACATCATGAATCAATGCGTTAGTGGTTCCGTGATTGTCAGGATTGTAAGGGAGCTTAGCCAGGTCTCCTAGCAGAGGGAGGGGTTTTAGTGGGTAAAATTCCACACTACCTCGCCGCCGAACATCAGGCGATGTGTCTTTGGAAGATTCCATGGCCCCTGCCAAAAAAAAGGGGAAAAAGGGGGAAGCATTTCAATTTATTATCATATGCGAATTATTAACCGGCTTCAAAATCCATGTAAGTATAAACTACTGTTTGGGAGCAGGGAGTATAAGTTTTGATCCATTTCTTGATAAATACCACAAACAGGCAAAAGCCTCGTGGAATGATCAACTCCAGTGCACACCAACTTTTCATTTAAGTACACTAAGTCGGAAGAGAAAATATTAGTGAATTCACACTGAAGTAATCAGCATTATAAATTCAGCTTCCTCTACCGATTAACAATTTATTTCTGAGTTATTTTTTGGGTTTATCTTTTGTTCAGATGTACAGTTGAATGATATGACATATTTTTCATTACCAGAAGACACACTAAAGGTTAGTAGTACATGAGATTTGAATCAAAGAAGCTATTATTGTATTGGCCATAAATTCTTGTAAGTTTGTTCTTGGAATATTCCACCGAAACTGCTGAGTTGAATAGGCAACGGAACCTTTTCCGAGATCTGAGCGATAGTCGTGACAACATCTCACCTAGCCCCTGTAATCTATGAGAATTATTTGGTGGTATCTTGTAATAACTGTGAAAAATATCGAGTCTTATACAACGATGCTTCAACA
The DNA here is from genome assembly GCA_963583905.1 of Stenurella melanura. Classification (NCBI taxonomy): domain Eukaryota; kingdom Metazoa; phylum Arthropoda; class Insecta; order Coleoptera; family Cerambycidae; genus Stenurella; species Stenurella melanura. Next base: position 150,609,430 of record OY757309.1, read on the forward strand.
TATGAAGAGAAAGCACCAAAGGTTTTATTTTCATTCTTCAAAACTTACCACAAACAGGCAAGAGCCTCGTGGAATAATCAACTCCAGTGCACACCAACTTTTCATTTAAGTACACTAAGTCGGAAGAGAAAATATTAGTGAATTCACACTGAAGGAAGCAGCATTATAAATTCAGCTTCCTCTACCGATTAACAATTTATTTCTGAGTTATTTTTTGGGTTTATCTTTTGTTCAGATGTACAGTTGAATGATATGACATATTTTTCATTACCAGAAGACACACTAAAGGTTAGTAGTACATGAGATTTGAATCAAAGAAGCTGTTATTGTATTGGCCATAAATTCTTGTAAGTTTGTTCTTGGAATATTCCACCGAAACTGCTGAGTTGAATAGGCAACGGAACCTTTTCCGAGATCTGAGCGATAGTCGTGACAACATCTCACCTAGCCCCTGTAATCTTTGAGAATTATTTGGTGGTATCTTGTAATAACTGTGAAAAATATCGAGTCTTATACAACGATGCTTCAACATATGAAGAGAAAGCACCAAATGTTTTATTTTCATTCTTCAAAACTTATCGTGCATAGTTAGTGTTTTTATCAGTAGTAAAATCAGTCGTTTACAGCAATTATTTGAATCGAAGACTTCTTCCCTAGAAGGCAGACCGGTATAAAATTTCAATCAAATATTAACAGAGCTATAAGCAATTATGGGATTGAGCGGCTCTTTATGTGGTTCTAGTAGGAGGAGAACGTGCCAAGTGGTGAATGTCCACCAAAGTAACAAAATACTTGCTAAGTTTAAGTATTTCTGAAAAAAAATCTCCCTACGCAGATATTCTTGTAGAACCAGGCATATGTGCAAAATTAAATGGCGAAGCCTGTAAGAGGATTTTTATTTCACAAAAATATTAATTTACGTGTGTGTGTGTGAGAGAGAGACAGTCAGAGAGAAAAACAACAAAATTTTCAGCTTGTATGTAGCTCGTATCGTGAGGTAAGTGACTGGGCTTTGTCACAAAAATACACCGTTGCTCAAAAAGTTGTAGTTAACTTGCAAGTACAAGAAAGCTAACTTGCAAGACCGACAGTAAGTATTATGTTTCCGTAAGTGTAATTTAAAGCAAGTAGTATTAAGTAGCGGGTAATCTTAATAAACACTTACTTCACAACTGCAAGCAAGAAATCATTAAGCTTTTTCTGTTGATTCATGTTGAGGTAGAGATGGGCATAATGAAGAGCGATTCCGCCCCATACTAAATAGCTTGCAGCTATTTCTTCGTCTTCTTCGTAAAAGGGCCCACCGGAATCTCTTCTCCATAATTCGAGAACTGCCGTCAATTTCCCATCAGACTGGATTATTGGCTGGCACTGAACATGTGCAATATCTCCTTGCCACTGAAAGAAATAGTTACATGTAGAACTAAAGGCAACGATTGTTTCTGCCAAAAACGCATATTTTGACTCTCAAATGTTGACGTAAGAATACAAATCTAAATAGAATATAACTAACACAGTAGTTTTTCTACTTCATTTAAAATTCATTGATTTGAAATAAACATTTTATACTCAAAAAAGAAACAAGAATGCAGCTACGAATCCGTATTCTGGAGTTATTATTTCCTACCTGTCAGTTTGCTCCTAATATGTAAAAGACGCCCTAAACTGTTATGCTATTGGGGAGCAATAACTTTGAAAACATGTCCGTACCTGCTTCTTTGATTCTTTTTGGGGTACATGCCAGTTTTCTATTTTTATTATACCGAACAGAAATCATTATTATGTTGATATCTTGCCAAATGGAAACAGCCAGTACACTTAGAGCAGTACATATTTATATGTTGGAATGGAACGTGAAAATTACATTTATCGCTCGTATTATGATACTGTATGGAATCATTTTTATCAAATTTATGTTGATTTTTATAAACATTTAGTAGTAATTCTAGAATATGTATACTTGGTAAAGGGAGAATTTTATACGTCGGAAAAAATTAGTACACGAATGAATTTGAGGTACTTTCGCCATACACCTTATAATGCGCTTTTGTTAAAAAAAGTTATGTGCATAAGAAGAGCTTCCCCATAGAGTGATATCAGAAGATAATATGGAACGAATATCTCCGAAATAAAGCAGCAACAGACCAGACATATCCAAGACTCCGTTCAATGTTCTAATCTGGAAACATTTAGAGTGTAAGGTACTGATAAGTCTGCTGCAGTGATTACTGAATGTCAGTAAATTATCGAAATCTATGCCAAGAAATGACGTACAGCTACCCTTTTCAGTGCTGTAGTTATTTATATTTACGTTAAGGTCAGGAATGGTAGTATTTTGGTGAATATGAAATGCAATATAACTTCTCTTTGAATCATCAAAGAACAAATTGTTACTAAACCAGCTATATACACGATCAGCAGTAGTGTCATTTTTACGTTGGCGCGAGACAGAACAGAAAAAAGGAGGGCGGCATCGTCAGCATACAATGAAATGAAGGCCTCAGTCGGTATATCGGGTAGCTCATTAATATAAATAATGAACATTATAGGTCCTAATACCGATTCTTGAGGGACACCCACTTTACTACTAATTTCGTTGATGTGTAGGATGTTTCCCTATTTTAATCAAAATAATTAATTTTTTCGATTTGGTGCCGTTCATTAAGATAGGAGACAAACCAATCATATGGTTTGCCTCTTACCCCATACCTCTAATTTGTTTAATAATAGGACATGTTGCACACAAGTCAAACGCCCGACTCAGAGCACAGAAGACTCCAGTCGGACTCTCGCCCTTCTCAAGTGTCTCCAATATTTCTTTGTAAAATGAGTGAACCGCTGTGAGTGTTATATAACCAGAACGGAAGCCATGTTGGTTGTTATTTAAGACATTTTTTTGTGTAAAAATTTAAGTAGTAACAAAATTGCATATTCGTGTACCTTAGATATTATAAGTGGGACAGAAATTGGACGATAGGTGTTCATATCTTTATCGTCGCCTTTTTTAAAAATCGGAAAAACCAGGGAAGTTTTTAGTCTAGAAGGAAATATTCGTTCGGTAAAAGATACATTTATTATATGAGTCAAGGGTTTAGCAATGTATTCAGCTATCAATTTAATTAAATTGCCTGAAATATGATCAATTCCAGTAGAGTGTCTATTTTTTAATTTATGTTTAATGATAAATAAAATCTCTTCCTCTGAAACATGCGAGAGAAACATACTGTTAGAAATTCTGTATTATTGAAATTTAGATTTAAGTTTGAAGATTTTATTTTATTTATCGTTTCATAGGGTGCATTTATAAAGAAGTGCTCAAATTTATCACATATTTGCTGTGGTTTTACAGTATTAATGTCATTTATTGGATAACTCAATATTCTTTTCGTGTCCAGGTTTATCAGGTTTACCTGTTATTTCCTATGTGATATTCCAAGTAGATTTATTTCTGTTACTGGAACTATAAATTTTGTTTAAGTAAAACTGAATTTTTGTTTCATTAATCAATTTGCTATGTTGCTCTTTTTGCCAAATGACATTTACTTTTAAAGTTAGTATAGCATCTTTGTAAATAAAAGAGGTCTTTGAAATTTTTGCTAAACGCTTTGACTGCCACAATCACAAATCCTTTATCTGATTTTTTGTAGTTTCTCTTTCATACTTGTGGACATTCTTTATCAAAATAATAGATTAGCGTAACATGAAAACAATTAAACTTGCCAAGTTTCTAAACTGTCACTAGCTGACTTTACATATTTTCCCCTATTTACCCCCCAACCTTTCAACGGAATCATCTCGATATGCCTGCCAAACCAAATCAATCCCTTCTCACAAATACCGCCCTAATCAATATTCAGAAATTTATGAATATCATAAATAACATTTCTGTTATCCTAAAACACCTCCCTTCATATTTTAAAATTTACATAGTTTTGCCCAATAAGCAGATACTAGAACTTCTATATTTCCATTCAATTTTGAATCGTTGTTTGATAATGACGTAGACCGTAGTGGTAAAAAATAGTAGTGTTTTATTCGTTTTCTGATATAATCTAGTTTCAGATCATTATATTACATACGTGTACCAAATTTTAAGTGAATATCTCAATTTTGTTTTATTAATCCCTTCTTTAATGATGGTGGAGGTGACAAATGTTATAAACAAAGAACTTTAACTAGCTTGCTTCACTTATTCTTCCCCATTTACTCCCAACCAACGGAGTACGTTCACAATATAATCTAGATCTCGTTACGACACATACATTTTAGTTCCAGGTGCCTTTATAATAGATACGTGTACCAAATTTTAGGTGAATATCTGAATTTTGTTTTACTAACACCTTTTTAATAATGGAGCGGTGGTGGAGGTGACAAATGTTATAAACAATTTGAACTCTGAACTCTCACTAGCTTGCTTCATTTATTTCCCCCTATTTATCCCCCATCTAACGGAATAAGTTTAGAATATAATCTAGTTCCAGATCTCATTATTAGAGTGATCGCAATATAAGCCGTTTTTTTGAAATTTTGCAAATGTTCCGTAAAGTCCCGCCCCATAATAAGCACGTCGTCTAGGTAAACCAGGTACGTCTTCCAGGTTAGCCCTCGCAGTACAAATTCCACCAACCTTCCAATATAAGCCGTTTTCGCGCTTTTTTTTGCAACCTCCATAACTTGAATATGAATTTGATCAGATTGAATGCAAAAGGTGTCAACATTCTCATCATTTATCGCCCTATCCGATACTATAAACCTTTCTTTTCTTTAGGAGAAACCTCTCCTATAGTAACCAGCAGTAACCGGGTAAGTTATAATCATATTTTTCAGAACACATACAGACTGTCTATTTTACGAGGGCCACACCAAATATCTCGCTTAATATCTATTGTAGAAGAATAAAGTTTTAGAAACAGTTATCCCATTTTTTGTGAGCTATATTTCAGTAAAAAGAAATTTGAAATCAATAGCCTACTTTATGAGATATATTACAAAAACCTAAAAAATAGGAAAACCACAAACGGTTATAGCTTCCTTATTTGAGGAGATACGAAAAAAGTTAAAGGAATGAAAGTTGACGGCAAAGACAATAAGAATAATAACGTGTAACAAAAAAATCGAAAAATGCAGTTGGCTTTGACATACGCTATTGTGCAAAAATGAAAAATGCATATCTCAAAGTAGGCCATGACGCCATTAATTCCGTTATTTTTTCTCATTCCAACGATATAAAACATGTCACAGAAATTTTAACCGATAGTGTCAATATTTAATATTCGTAAAATATTAAATATTGACACTATCGGTTAAAATTTCTGTGACATGTTTTATATCGTTGGAATGAGAAAAAAATAACGGAATTAATGGCGTCATGGCCTACTTTGAGATATGTATTTTTCATTTTTGCACAATAGCGTATGTCAAAGCCAACTGCATTTTTCGATTTTTTTGTTACACGTTATTATTCTTATTGTCTTTGCCGTCAACTTTCATTCCTTTAACTTTTTTCGTATCTCCTCAAATAAGGAAGCTATAACCGTTTGTGGTTTTCCTATTTTTCAGGTTTTTGTAATATATCTCATAAAGTAGGCTATGGATTTCAAATTTCTTTTTACTGAAATATAGCTCACAAAAAATGGGATAACTGTTTCTAAAACTTTATTCTTCTACAATAGATATTAAGCGAGATATTTGGTGTGGCCCTCGTAAAATAGACAGTCTGTATATAAAACAATAGTTTAAATAATTAATTATATTAATAAGTTATTCAGGTTTCTTTTATATAATTAGTAGTTTTTTAGCTTTATTAGGTGATTGAGAGTCAATAAATGTAAAAAGTACCTTTAAAAGTGGGTGTAATAGGTACAATGCAAAAATGGAACTGAAAATGTTTTGAGTATTACATTATTATAACTACTTTGACACCCTTTTAAGTAGTTTTTACATTTGTTGGCTTTCAATCACTTAGAAAAGAATTTAAAAAAATGTTTGAAAGAATACTTGAGCAGAAAGCTACTGAAGGACAGAAAATGTTCTTGCTGAAATATTAAATCTCGACGCTTGCTTTATGATATTCTAACCTAACACTCCACTCCGTGGATGTGGATGTAACATAATTTGGTACTTTGATAATGTTCTTATATATCATATTATATAAAATATATGCACGCATGACATACACCGTATATATGGAAGCAATTTTCTCGCTTTCTCACGTGTCGTAGCATTTAACTCTTTACATAAAAAAATTTAAAAATATAAAAGCATTCCACTTTATCGACAACTCTTGCCTCAAAACATATTTTCAAACTCAATAATAAAGTTCAGAACTTACGTCTTACGATGTTTTCTCGGAGTTTTCTCTAATATATGCATTGCCAGCGGAATTTTCACATCAAATATATGCAGAACTCTTATATGGTGCCTCCACAAATATAAGTGCTCAGAAATTCAACTTATAACTCTCTGATGTACGGAACCGAGGGAATGTATTAGAAAGAAAAAAGTGTGAAAAATATTATATGTTGTTGATTTACTGAAACAGGAACTTTAGCAAATCTAGAATACATACGCGTTATATATCTCCATAGTTTTAAAATGCGATAAGTCTGATAAATTAAACAGAGTGATAGAAGTATGATGGTCATAATTTTAAGGATGTTACATTGTACCAATGGAAACAAAATTAGAATATGTTTAAATAAATCGAAATATAAGACAATTAAATTATCTTTCCGTGGTCCCATCTGACGAAAAGGAAATATATAATGTATTGTCATTATCAAAAATTATCTCTGTTGGTATAGATATATCAATTACCATGTTCTTTTAAAGACATGGACTCAGCAACGTCGTAAACTACGTCATTTTATTAAACCTCATTTTCTGATAAGCTATTATAGTCTACATGCATGCAACCGGTAGCTGACCGGAGCGGATGCATTACGGAGTCACGGCGCACACACAGGAAAGTCTCATATTTAGCTGAACATAAATAAAATTTCGAATTGTTGCTAATTGACGGAAAATGTGTTTTAAACGTTCATAGATAGATGAGCAATATTTGCGTACAAATAAAGTGAACCCGAACGCTGCCGAAATTAGCCTATTACTCATCACAAAACGGTTTTAGGCAGTCAGTGGTGCGAAATTGTGTAACACATTTTTTCTAGTTCTTTGGGACTTCCTGCCACATGAATTTTTTTCTTTTTAACCGGTGCTCGGGGAATCTACAAAATATCACAATTAACCAGTATGTTACAGGGAAATAACCTCTACGCCTATATAACTCCTTGGAAGTCCATCAATATCATATTTTATCACGATTATTGATTTCCAGAATCTGAATTTCCAGGGTCTGAAACCATATACCCAAATAATTTTAGAAATTTATTTATTTATTTAGATTTATTGTCCAAAGATAATACAAAGTACATATGGCACGTCACAGATTACAAACAATAAGTTTATTTAATAGAAACTCATCAGGTACAGTTTTAGGCTTAAAATGTGAAGTTTAATACATACATAATTCTGTTGGATTAAAAACAACATACAATAATAAAAAGAAAGAACGATAGACAAACATACTACAATTATATACGATTTTCAGCTTATAATACAATTACAGTACAATAATACAATTAGTACAAAAACTTGCTTAGAGGTACAAGAGTCCGTTGTCATTTGCTGCCTATTGACAAACTCCTTCAAGGAGGAAATTTTTAACTGCTTTTTTGAAGTGGCTGTAATTCTCTACATTTTTATACTCTGGCTGTAGAACATTATATAAAGAAACAATCTTATAATGTGGAGATTTCTCATATGCGGAAGTTCTGTGCTTAGGTAGTTGTAGGTAGTGACCATATCTAGTGTGATGCTCATGTTCTTCATTAACATTAATGAAAGTGTCAATATTTCTTTTCGTGAATGTGATACATTTTAAAATAAATATACAGGGTACTGTTAAAATTTTGTTAGTTTTAAAAGTGTATTTATAAGTTTCTAGCCAATCTAAATTAAATATTAATCTAATGATCCGCTTTTGAGCGATAAAAACCCTTTCACTTTCGGTTGCAGAACCCCATGTGGCAATGTTATACGATATATGGCTATAAACTAGTGCATAGTAGACATTTAGAATGCCTTGCAAATTTAAGTATGGTTCAATCTGATATATAGCAAAGTAAGCTTTGCTTAACTGATTGCAAACATGATTTATATGCGACTGGAATGATAGATCAGAGTCAATTAATGTTCCAGAAAGCGGAAGGGCAAGTATATTAAAATTTACAAGCAGTACTTTTCTTAAATGGAAGTTTAAACACACTGTTCTGCGTTCATTTAATATAACCCTATTTCTTTGACAATATATACTATATTCGTAACATACCTGTTCAGCTAATGTTTGGAGTTCCTCTGGAGTGTCCGCTGAAACAGTAATTGAGACATCATCTGCAAAACATTGTAACTTTTCCGATACTGATATACTCAGGTAGATCATTAATAAAAAGCATAAAAAGTAATGGTCCCAACAGTGACCCCTGAGGAACCCCTAGAAGAACATCAGCTTGATTGGATGTTTGCCCAATTTTTACAATTAGATTTCTATTAGTCAAGTAAGAACGAACCCAATTTAACATTATACCTCTTATTCCAAGGTTGCACATTTTTTTTAAAGGAAAATCTGGATCGACACTATCGAAAGATTTCGTAAGATCGAACAACAAAGATATAACATATTTACCTTGATCAAGTACCGAGTACACATAATTTAATAGATGGTATGAGGCTGTTTCCGCAGATTTGTTAGATCTGAAACCGTATTGAGATTCTGTTAATAAATTATAATCTTCTATAAAAGAAATTATTAAGTTATAGACTATTCTTTCTAAAATTTTAGAGAATTCTGTCAATAATGAAATTTATCTATAGTTGTCAGGTATTTGGACATCACCCTTTTTATAAAGAGGAATAACTAAAGCCGTTTTCATTATGTCAGAGGAAAAATACCTGATTGAATAGAGCCGTTTATCAGGCTAGTTAATGCGGTAGATATATAAGGGAAAATTATTTTTATAATTTTTGCATTTATTCCGTCATTACCCGTAGTATTTTTATTTTTTAGGTTAGCGACTAACTTATGCATCATTTTCGGAAATGGGGTTAATTGACATAATATTATTTACATAATCTGAAATGACAATTTTTGTCCGAAATTGATAATTTTTCGGCCCTGTTGCTAGTTTGTTCAATTTTAAAAATACGCGGCTTCTATCTGCCACCACTGTGTTCCCTCGTCCGCGGGCGAAACCGACCGACCAACGCCGAAAAGAGAACGACGAGAGCGGCGGTAGAGAAACGTGGGCACGAAAGTTTTGTTACCTGTTGAGACCACATTTTTAGACTGTTTAATTATTATGTACAATTATAGAAATGAGTAGGAGTTTTGTGTTATTGTGATTCGATACAGAAGCAACCCAGCCACCCCAGGTACCTGGCTGTTGAGGCGACCTTCTACAAATATCCCAGGTGAGTGGAATATTGTGGTGGTCTATATCGCGTCAATTGTGGTTTTGTAGAAAATATAATTTATTTAAATGGTCAATTAGCAACATTTTGGTCCTTCGAGCCGGATAAAGAAAAGCTCGTGGTATTACAGTCAATAAATAGCGTGATTTAAATTGTAAATGGTTATAACCTAACTTGCGGTTATAGATTTGGCGGGTAAATTGCCGGTTGTGGTAAATTTGCGTCGCAGTTTGAGTTAGGAAACGGTGTTGCCAGGTCGGTGTGAGTTTGGCACCTGTCCTTGTCTAGTTGAGTTTGAATGTTTCTTGGAAAATAGATAGTAAATTTGTGGCTATCTATATAATCTGTAATAAGAAATAAAATTTGTCTGTTAAACGGTTGGGTTTAACACTAGAAAGTTCTGTGGTACGTGTTAATTGCTCTGTGAAAAATGGAGGAAACTAAGTTGATAAATCAACGTCGCAACATTGTAAATAGAGTTCAAGTAATATTGGATCTTGCAGAAAAGGCGCAAGAAAATTCGGAAATTGCCGATGAATTTCAGGTGCGTTATCAAGTTTTGGGAGAATTGATTAATGCATTTGACTCGGTACACTTAGAAATCATGTCATTTGCAAAAGATGAATCGGAATTAAAGACGGGAGATCAAATACAGGCTAGTTTTGATAAGATGCATTATAAAGCACAAATTATTCATAATAAAATGTTTAATATCATTGTCAACACATCTCCTGTGGGATCCGTTGCGGGTTCGGTAAGATCGAAAAGAGATGATGCGGCAGACGCAGCGGCGTCCAGTCAGTCAGGGTCGGGGAGTGTTAGATCAGAAAATAATGTTACTAAGAAAAATATAAAATTACAGCGAATTGTAATCCCAACATTTGAGGGGGATATAAAGCAATGGCCAACCTTTTGTGACATGTTCAGGGTGTTGATTCATGAAAATGAGGATTTGACAGAAATAGAAAAGTTTCAATATTTGATTTCATCTGTGTCTAAGGAGGCGTCGAATTTAATAAAAAACCTTCCGATGACATTGCCCAATTATAAGATAGCTTACAAAAAATTAGTTACGCGATATCAAAATGATCGCATATTAATGACTCACTATTGGCAGTCAATTGTTCACGCTCCCAAGTGTAGTGGGGACTCAGCGACTTCACTTAAAATGTTATTGGACACATTTTCGGAAAATTTAGAAGCAATAGATCAATTTAGGCATGATTTGTGGGATTTTACGAAATGTAATTTATTGTTGGAGAAAATTGATTCCGCAACAAAAAAGCGATTTGAAATGTGTGTTAGTGAAACTGTTATACCTACCTTCGACAAGTTGTTTACATTTTTAGAAAAACAAAGCAGAGCTTTGGAAAATAGTTTATTAACGTCATCAAATTCTAGTACTAACAATCCAAAAAAGAATGTTGGTACCTGTGGTCAACAAATTCCGTCAAACTACGGCAAACGTGCCGTAAAGGCAATGGTAACAAAAGGTGGGGATACTGGGCAAGCGGTTAAGTGCCCCAAATGCGAACTTGGTCATTCATTGCCCAAGTGTGATAAGTTTCTTGAATTTAGTCCGAAGGAGCGTTATGAGTTTGCAAGGCGGGAAAAATTGTGTTTCCGTTGTTTAACTGCATCTCACTATTCATCAAATTGTAGGTCCCAAAGAAACTGTGGGGTGTGTGATAAACCACATAATTCGTTGTTGCATTTTGGAGAAGTAGGGAATGTAAATTCAAAGGGGTCTCAAAATGGGGAAATGCCCAGTCAGGAACGCAGTGGCGTACAGGAAAATCGCAAGGTTGAGGTATTTAATACTTTAATAACTAAAAATAATATTGTGCTATTTTCGACTGCGGTTGTTTGCGTGCAAGATAGCAATGGAAAGTTACATCGTTGTAGGGCACTAATTGATAGTGCTAGCCAAGCTAGTTTCATCACGAATCAGTTAGCAGAGAAATTAGGGATACGGAAATCAAAGGTCATGGTTCCTATCCATGGTGTGAATCAAATGGTTTCGTCTAATTTAGGAACCCTGGTAACTACAGTGTGTCCGTCTAATAAAGGGCAACCTAAGTTTACCGTGGAATTGATTGTGGTGCAAGATATTTGTGGTACTACTCCTTCTAGTACCATCTGTCAGAATACATGGAACCATATCCTGGGACTGCAATTGGCAGACCCAGAGTTTGGAATTTCCAGCCCTATTGATATACTGCTGGGGGCAGACATTTTCGGGCTTATTTTGAAAGATGGCGTAAAGACAGGGGGGCAAGGAACTCCAAGTGCTTTTAATACGGTTTTTGGTTGGGTTTTGATTGGTCAAATTGGTCAGTTTGAAAATGATAAACAATTGGTACATAACTTCTGTACTCTACTCGACTATAATCTTGATAATGTGGTAAAACGATTTTGGGAATTGGAGGAGGTTCCAAGAATGAATGTTCTTTCTAGTGAGGATGTTGAATGTGAAACTATATTTCGGGAAACGCATTTTAGGAACTCTGATGGTCGATATATCGTACAGCTACCATTTCGCAAGGATTGTCCATCTTTTGGTGATTCGTATAGTCAAGCGTTGAAAAGGTTTCAAAATTTGGAATCGCGTCTGTCTAAAAATCCTGAAGTGTATAAATGTTATACGGATTTCATGGCGGATTACGTGGAGCAAGGGCACATGTCCTTGATAGACAAAGGGAAGGATCAGTTAGATGAGAAATATTACATCCCTCATCATTGTATTTTTAAGCAAGATGGTGCATCTTCCAAAATTCGAGTGGTGTTTGATGCATCATTGAAGTCATCAAATAGGATCTCGTTGAACGATCAATTGTTGATCGGACCAACATTACAGCAGGATATTGTAAAAACCGTGTTAAGATTTCGTGTGCACAAAATTGTGTTCACTGCCGACATTAGGCAAATGTACAGACAGATTCTTGTAGCGGACATTCATAGGGATTTCCACGAATTCTTTGGAGGTTTTCGTCGTCAAGTAGTATTTCGGAATATCGCTTGAATACGGTGACTTATGGGCTAGCGTCTAGTCCATATTTGGCGTTGCGTACTTTGCTACAGCTAGCTACGGATGAAGGGGAACATTATCCATTAGCGGCGTGTGTTCTGCAAAATGATGTATATGTCGATGATATTGTTAGCGGGGCTAATACCGTGGAAGAAGCTTTACTCATCCAACGCCAACTCATTGAATTGCTTTCTAAGGGCTGCTTTGAGCTTAGGAAATGGGAGAGCAGTCACTCGGAGGTGTTGAACGCAGTTCCTGCACAGCATCACCAATGTCACAGCTTTGACGACAAAGCTAAGACATGCATAAAGATTCTTGGGTTACAGTGGAATCCAAGTCAGGATTGTTTTTCGTATAAGGTGGAACCTATCGATCGTCCTAGTACCAAAAGAAATGTACTGTCAGAAATCGCCCGAATATATGATCCTTTAGGGTTTTTGTCACCCCTCACTTTGTTGGCTAAGCATTTGATGCAATCAACTTGGAAATTGGGCCTTGGTTGGGATGAGATGTTACCACCAGTTTTGTTGGAAAGGTGGCAACGGTTCGAAGATGAGCTTCCGAATGTGTATACATTGCAAATTTCTCGTCAAATCAAGTTCGATAATGTTGTTAGTGCTGAATGGCATGGGTTTTGTGTTAGTGCCCAGGTAGGTTACGGAGCGGTAATCTATCTAAGACAAATTACAAGCGATGAGAAAATTCATGTATCATTAATTTGTGCGAAATCAAAGGCGAGATTAGAGTTGTGTGCGACTGTTTTGTTGGCAGATCTTTTGGAGGTTGTACAAACTATATTTCAAGGTATCATCCATGTCGACAAGGTTTATGCATGGTCAGATTCGAAAGTAGCATTGGCTTGGATAAAGTCCTCACCGTATAGATGGAAAACGTTTGTGGCGAACCGGGTAAGTCAGATTCAAGAGAAATTATCACCTGCGTGTTGGTTTCACGTACCCGGAAATGAAAATCCTGCTGATTGTGTCACCCGGGGTTTATTCCCCAATGAGCTCATTGTACATTCATTGTGGTGGAGTGGGCCAGAATGGCTGGGCTTATCATCAGATTCATGGTTGGAGAATCCAGAGATTCCATCTTCTGATATTGATCCTGGTCTCGTTGTGGAAGAGAGGATCCTTGTAGGCATGATTGCGGTGCAGACCAATTGGATGTTGGCTTTACTGGACAGATATTCATCTTTGCGTAAGATCCAAACCATTGTGGCGTATTGTATTCGGTTCATTAAGATAAAGGTGTACAAGAGGAATTGTCCTGGTGGTATTCCAATCGAGCGTGAGCGGTACGTAGCTATGATCACTATCGTTAAAATTGTTCAAGCTAATACACTGTCTAGAGAATTGGTTAATCTTAAACGGGGAATTCCTTGTTCAAAACCTATTCGGAAGCTCGCACCTTTCATCGATGAGCAGGGTGTTCTCAGGGTGGGCGGAAGACTGCGCCACTCTGGTCTAGCACATGACGCTAAACATCCATTGTTATTACCTCAAAAACATCGGTTGACGGAATTGGTGATTCTTGACTTTCATCAAAGAAATTTGCATTTGGGCCCACATATGTTGTCGTATCTGCTTGCGCAACAATATTGGATTTTGTCTAGCAAACGGGCTATTAACCATGTTTTGTCAAAATGTGTTAAATGCTTTCGAGTAAAACCCCCATCATTAGCTCCCTTAATGGGTGATCTGCCCACCTTTCGTGTGTCTCAGTATAAGCCATTCATGCAAAGTGGTCTCGATTTTGCTGGGCCATTTAACCTCCTTTTGAGAAGATATCGAGGAGCTCGTACAATCAAGTCTTACGTTTGTTTATTTGTTTGTGGGGCTACGAAGGCAGTGCACTTAGAGCTCGTCTCTAACCTAACGGCTGAAGGATTCGCTGCAGCATTTCGCAGGTTTGTGGCACGAAGAGGTAGATGCACGGATGTCTATAGTGACAATGGTAC